>LOEQ01002934.1:39650-55205 GCA_001685075.1 Bramus lutescens | reverse complement strand
TCTCTCTCTCTCTCTCTCTCTCTCTCTCTCTCTCTCTCTCTCCTCTCTCTCCCTTTCCTCTTCTCACCCAGGTAGTGCACAAAGGGTCACAAGGCATCAGCAAGGAGATGTGGTTTTGCATGGCAAATCTAACCTCTGCATTGGGCCTTTCTCTTACCACACCATAGGTAAGCATTTACTTTTCAAAAATTACCTTATTCATTTATATTCTTATGTGTGGGTCAGGGGTGTTGCACATGCCACAGCATCTGTGGGTGCTCGGAGAAGAACATGGGGGGCATTAAGGATCTCCTTCCAATATGTGGCTCCTGAGGGTTGAATTTAGGCTTGGTGGCAGGTGCCTTTCTTTACCCACTGAGTCTTCTCATCAGCCCAGCATTTACTTTGGAGTCCCTGTGGGCGTTTGCTAAAATTGACCAACAGATAAACACACGAATAAATGTCTAAAAGTGTCTATACGATAAAGTAACAACACCTGAAAAGACTTTATATTGTCATCATGAGAAAGCATTCAAATGCCTCCTGTGCGTTGGATGCTTTGGGGAAGTTCTCAACCAGCAGGCCAGACCTAGGTGGGAAGTCAGGGCACATGTGTAAGGGATGATCAGTTTCAGATGGCAGTGCCTTCAAAGGAGAGACGCCTCAGAGTGTCTCCAGGTGTTTCATAGTGTCCCCAAACATCTGGAGGGTACACAGAGAAAAGCTTTACACACAGAAGATCGTGGGACCCGTTAGCATCCCTTAGGAACCTCTAGGTTCTCGGGAAAGGTGGACTGATGGCTAACAATATGGAACAGGTGAAGAGAAGAGGAGGTCGCCTGAGTGAAAAGTGCTGTGTGGGTGGGAAGCAAGCTCGAGCAAAGGGCAGCGAAGGAAGTGAAGGGTGGACAGAATGGGAAAGGCGGCGAGAACCCCGTGCAGATTTGGTGCTGGTGGTGTGAACTGCTCCAGCGGTAAACTGTTAGCTCTGAAAACCCTTGGATTCCAATGATTTCCCGCTTGCAGCCCTGGTTTATGAAGCCGGACAGTCAGGGTTCACTGTTGCACCTGAGAAAGGCTTCCGGCCCTTTACAGATGGGCTTTTCCTGTGTTTGGGAAGGCCAACAGACACCTGCAGATAATGGCTACGTGCCGGTGAGGGCTACAAAGCAGGACCCATGTGCTGTGTTCCCTTTCTAAACATCACAGCATGATTCTTGTTTTGGCTAACAGCTTAAAGGCTGTGTTCTTTTGTTCTTTTTGTTCTTTTGGTTCTTTCTTAACTCCTGGGAGCAGAACTACAGAGCATGAAGTTACCACGTGACTCACGATTAACTGCTAGTTGCTTTGATACATTTGCCCAGATAGTTTGCAAGATAATGACAAAGAAGAGGCTTCCCCAGCACAGCTCCTGTCTTCCTCTGGAAGATCAGCACAGTGGACTTTGGTCTTTAAGTTATCAGTGGGGTCAATCTGAGACCAAAGCACAGTAACAAAACAAGTCAGCTTGAATTTGACAGTGGGATCAGCAGGAAAAGAATGAGGGATTTGTTCTATCTAGGAATTCAAGATTGCATGGTTCTTGTGACTCATGTTCTCACACAATTAATACAGTGCTTGCTTTTTGGCAGAAAAGTTAAAGGCCAACCAGACAGCACCCTGAGTCTTAAATTTTATTGATTTTTAATAAATAAAATTTAATTTAATTTATTATTTATTTTTAAGTTTCAGCATTGCATTTTATGAAATCCAACATAAAAGATTATAATTCACATAATCCACATAAGAAGGAGAAATAGGTCATATGGAGGCTGTATGGGGAATTAAAGAACTATGTAAAAGATTTGGGGGGGCAACAAGACAGCCTCTGCCCCATTCTTTTTGGGGATCTGATTGGTTGTGCAGATGAGATGAAGCTTGGCAGATGATGCTGGTCAGGATAATGAACTAGTGTGGCAATCAGAATGGAAAAGAATTTGGCATTTGAAACACCAGACTAAAACCAAGCTGGTCCTTTACAAGAGTCACTTCTGGCAATGGAGGGACGCGTGCATGTTGAAGTGGTCCAAAGATCACGGGAATAATCAAGAAGTGCTAGTTTCTATTCCATCAACTGTGATACAGAGGCTTTGGCACCAAAAGATGTTAAAGTTCATACATAGCGACAGGAGGACATGTCAAAAGAGATCTTATTTTCATAGGATAGGTGGGCATGTCAGAATCACCAAGGCCGGATAAAGATAAATTCAGAATTCCCAGGCTGTACACAGCTTCTCTGACTTCCCGGGTTGGCCCTCTCTCCAGCGTCTAGCCCAGCATGGAACGTGATTGCTACAGTTCCTTCTCATTCCTCCATTCTCCTCTACAGTGTGACTGAATTTGTTTCTTCAAAAATGAACTTCTGCATTTCACAGAGGTCCCCACCGTTCTCTTAGCAAGACCTGGGTTGAGGGATGGGAACATGTCTCAGCGTCCTTCTTCCTTGCATCTCAAGTAGGATGGAGAGCCTGAGTCCTGATTTCAGAACCCAAGTTTAAAAAAGAAATGCGGGTTGAGACCTCATTCCCCAGGGCTGAGAGGAGGGGAAAGAAACAGAAGGTTCACGCATGGGGGGGCCCTGGCCAGCTCGCCCCAGCTGAAAACTGATTGGTGAGCTCCAGGTTCAATGAGAGATTTTCTTAGAAAACAGGCCAAATATGATCAAGAAAGACGCCACCATCCTTCACGCATGTGTGTACATATCTAGCTGGGGGGCTTCCTTCAGTTAGCACAGGAACCACTGCAGAGCACAGGGGTTGCCATAGTTTCTCACAGTGGCCTCCTCAGACACTTCCCTTCATCTTTCATGATTTGGTTGAAAACCCAATACAGTTAGGAAGAAGATGTGCATAAGTGAAGCATAATTATATTGATTCATGTTCTGCTGATAAGGATTTATTTGTCCTGAAGGCATCATAATGGCCCAGATTTGCCCACGATCAATGACGCTTGGGCCAATAAATCCTGGTATTGGCAACAAAAGCCAATATCTACTTAAACTTTTTTCAAAGTGTTCTTATATTATGCTGATGGCATGAAACATGGGGACGCATAAAAGCAGGGTCTCTGGAGCTGTATGTTGACAATGGATTTGTGACTCCTCGACTTAATATTCTAGAGTCTTGTGACATAGGCACAACTGGCTATTCCAGGGAAAGTTAACAATGAGAACTGATAGCGGGTGCTACCTCTCTAGAAGGGCAAACAAGGGGACCGTAGACAGAAATACTGTGTCAAAAATCAAGCCGGCACAGAGATGCTAAAGCATAATATAGCGTATCTATGAGGTGAAGCTCTGTGCAATGAGACTTGCAAAATAAAAGCGAAAAACTTTGGTTAAAAAAAAAAGTCGGTAATAGGAACAAACAGGATAAGAGATGAAGCAAGGCCAAAAAGCACCAGGGGAAAACACATCAAGGCAAAGAAAGATGACAACATTCTCAGGCTCCTGTCTTGCATCAAGAACAGAGAGGGAACTGTCTGATATATGTGTTTGCTAGGTCGTTGTTTCTGTGATGCAACACCCAATGAAACAGCTCATAGCAGAAAGGGTCTGTTTTGACTTATGACATCAGAAGTTTCAGTTCACGGTCAGCTGACTCCTTTGGTGCAGACATGAGGTGAGGTGTAAACATCACAGTGGGGGGGGATGTTGCAATAGAAGTTCTCTTCTCAGGAAAGTCAGGGAGCAGAGAGAGGAAGAGGCTCAGAACAAGATAAACCGGCGGATGCCACACCTCCAGTGACCCCCGGTTTCCACTGCCTTCTATTAGTACATTCAGTTACAAATCCACCAGTAGATCCATCATTCCTTCCACGGACACTCTCAGGATCTGATCACTTCCCAAAGCCTACCACTGGCAATCAAGCCAGTGAGCCTTCTGGCAGAACAACAATGTAACCAACTGTCATGGTGGCTGTTGCCTTCTTGATTCACAAGGCAATTCTGTCAAGAATACGTGACAAAGAAAGCATAATTGTAATCTTTCTTACAGAGTGAGGTTGCACCAAAGACCACTGTTTTGTATGGTGGAGAGAACTGGAACCTGAATCCAGGTCTGTCTAATCCAAAAGATCATGGTGTGTTTATGCAATTATAGACGAAAAGCTCCAACTGTTGTTCACTTTGAAGAACTAGCTGGCATTTTTCAACAAGGCAAGAGTTTTCTAAGAATGACTGACGACTTGTGATGTTACTTTCTTACCCCCAAGTAATTTGATCTGCCCCACCGATATGCCCCAGAAACTTCTAGGTGATGACACTGAACGTTGGTGGTGGCTCATCAGACAAAGCAAACCCTGCATTTTGTTCCTTTGTAGGGTGAAGATTTTGTGGGATAAAAGGATTCTGGGATGTCTTTGACCTTGAGGAAGACCAGGAGGGTCTTGGGACTTTACACACTGATGTTTCTACGGGTTCATGCCCAGCTCTGTCACCTACAAACTAGGGACAATTTTCTATAAGTTTTCTGCTACCTTTGGAGCTGAGTACTGCCATGTGATTGACAGAAAGGAAATCAGTACGCTTGTCTTCGACTGTCTTAGGAGTGGGAGGAAAATCCATCTTCACAGTGTGTGGGGAGTCCAATGTTTTTATGCATGAAAATTTCCTGGGAAAATGAAATATAAGAGACTAGTATCATGAGGACATTTAGTGGCATAAAAAGCTTTTATTTTCTTACCTATAAAAATATTCTAAAATCTTAAATCAAGTATCATGTTTTAGATGAACTTTTGCCAGTGTATTTCAGGACTCTTATATATTGTCTTTTAAATATTTATTATTATTTTTCAATTAACCATGTAATATACAATAAAACATGAGAGTAAACATATTTTGTTCCTATGCTTATATACATATACATGTATATATTGCCACACACAAATGTATACATGTACACATCTACAAACATAATCTTGTGTATGTTTGGTAATATAAAAATAACATGCTTCAAATTTTGTTGTTTCTTACTGGGTACATATTCATCTTACTTACTGCTGACAATTATCTCGTTGGACCAAAGATTTGCCACTTGCAGCATGTGTCAATATTTCCTTTTTTTAAAAAATCTGGATTGTAGTCTTAAAACACTATGTTTTTGCTGCGCCAAACCAATCATTTCCTCCAATTTTCTACTAATTTTTATAAAACAAAGAAGCAGAGCATGCAATTATTTCAATATCTCAGTCCAAACAAATTCTGCTGTGTAGACAAAGAAGGACACGGCTGAAAGGGACCCATCAGCCAGCGGGCTGTGCCGCCCTGCAGTGGCTCACAGGGTCAGTTCATTGCTGACATCTGATTCTAATCGAGGAGAGGTTGTTTCAGGGAAGGTATGCGTTGCACAAAAATTCAAGTTGTTTAAAATTCAGCCCTCTAAGAGGGTGGTTCCATGTGTGAAAACAGTTTCTAAAACCACAGATATGTCTGGCAAGGGAAGAAAGGAAAGACTTCTTCTGAAAGAAGGCCCTCCCCTACCCAAAAGTAGATGAATTTTCTCATATTCAGAAAGGGGGGAGTGAGGTCATATCATCCTCAAAATTTTTGTTTCTCATGAATTAAATAAACATGCCTGATTTTACAATTACTTACAATCCCTCTTTCTCCAGGCACTCAGATTCCTTTAGGCCTCCTTGCGCCTCTACTCTCAGAAAAGACAATAGATTTAAGAATGAATTCTTATAAAAGCCATCAGCATCACACCAAAGATATTCTAAACCCAGCTAATGGTCGAATTCTGTCCTACGTACCCTGAATCACACCATCCAGTGAAAGGCAATGTCTTGATGGATCATTCATGGAAAACTAAAGTAATTACCATCATTCTAATATTCCTATTTAAATGCATGAAAAACTGATTAGCTGAAGGCAGCCCTATATATAGCAGAAATGGCATCTTCTTAATATTTATGCTAATGTGAAAGACATTTTACACAAAGGTTAGAGGTGACATATGGGTAAGAAATGATCTTAACATACACACTTATTTACTTACAATAATGCATGACATGAGCGTATGACTCCCTGAGAGGGATTTACCAAGCACAGAAGACGAGATATGGAGGAATAATTCAATAGGAAAATAATACACATGCATGGGGCACAAATATATGCATTCACAAGACAGGTTCTTGTAGGGCACCCAAAGCTCATGCAAGAGTGGAGCACACATGCTTCCAAATTCCAGCTTCACAAGTAGATTTCATTCTTTCAGCCTGAAGTAGTCACTTTTTTTTTTTGGTTCAAAGAGAATTTAGATGGAAATTGGGGAAGGTTTAATGATTTCTGTGACTCTGCATGCTACCTTGTCTCCAAAGCAACTAAGAAGTGTTAAAATGATGCCATTTCAAACTGCCGTCACTGTCTGGAGGAGGGAGCAATGAAGAACTCGCCTCTAAATTCCACGTGATTTGCACACTTCATTTCCACGTGGCTAACCCACAGGCTGAATCCTGTTTCCTGGCAGCTCTAAGTATGCTCCAAGGTGAGACGCTATAGGAACTGTGCATAGCAATGAACACATCTCAGGCTGTGCGTGAAGAACAAATAAAACATGAAATTATCATGAACTGCGAACTCACACGAGCAGGCTAAGAACGGGTTACAGCCAAGAACGGATTTCAAACAAGCCTCTGATTTAATGACAACCTAAGCCGGAGCCTGATTGAGGGCAATCAATGCTTCTCTCTTTATCTGCTTCTAACTCACTTTTTATACCAAAAGGAGAGTNGGCTGTTATAACATCAGCTGCAGAAGGCTGCGGCGAGCCCTGAAAATAGAAAGGCTGTTTCCATGAGCAATTACGACACAATCCAGATCCGTGCGGAAAGTATGGTCAAGTGAGCAGGTAACCAATAGCAACTTCTTACTCAGCAGGTCGGGGCCAACTCACTGGAGAGATGGCATTTGCTTTCTATGGGCACATGCTAATTGTGCCTGCCCTCACTGGGAGAACTGGGGCTCATAAGAAATATGACTTTCAGATTTCAAATCTGAATCAACAGCCAGATGAATCACCCACTGAGAAAGAGGCAGGATCAGGAAGGAACCCTCAGATAGGCCCCTAAGATTGTCATCTTCTTCTAGGTTTTGATTTCCAGTGAGAGCCTGTCATTCACTCGCATCTACCACTTTCTAGTCACACCCCTGAAAGCCAGATCCAGCACTCACTCCATGAACTGTAGTTTTTCATCTGAGTATATTCTTTGTAGCATTTCATTATCCTTTATATCTTTTACCCAATGTTTTCTTTTCTTTTTGCTATTTTCCAGTCACTTCTGGGGCACTGACTGTCTCTCAGGGAATCTCTGGCATGGTGGATTCTTTTTGAATCAATATTGTTTTTAAAACTGGAAGAGTACTCATTAAATAGAGTCAGAAGATTCTAGTTTTCTTATAAATTAATTAATTCATCAGTTAATTATTATGTGCATGGATGTTTCACCCTCGTATGTCTGTGTAACATTTGAATATCTGGAGCCAGCAGAGGTCAGAAGTGGGTTCTGGATCTCCTAGAACTGGAATTCAGCTGTGAGTTGCCCTACGTAGGTTCTGGAAGTTGAACTCTGGTCCTCTAGAAATACAGCCAGTGATCTTAGGCACTGAGCCATCTTTCCAGCCCTAAGGCTAGTTTTTAGACAAGACTATTTGCAGAGAAGCCAGGGATTTCTATTAATTACTTTCTTTTTGTGACTACCGAGCAAGGAGCAACTTCAGGGAGGGAGGATTTAGTTGGCTCACAGTTTGAGAGAATAAAGTTCATTACAGCTGAGAGGCAGGTGGAGGAGATCTGGTGGAGAATTTCTGGTGGAAATGGAGGGAGCATGGAGAGCATTCGTGATGGAACGATGGAAGAAGATGGGTGCAGGAGGCTTGCTGGAGGAGGAGGGATGGTGGAGACACAGTGAATGATCCATGGAGGACTGATGGAGGAGGTGTGGTAGACTGATGGAGGAGGTGTGGCAGACTGATGGAGGAGGTGTGCAGGACTGATGGAGGAGGTGTGCAGGACTGATGGAGGAGGTGTGGTAGACTGATGGAGGGGGTGTGGTAGACTGATGGAGGAAGTGTGGTCCAGTGATGGAGGAGGTGTGATGAAAAAGGCATAGTGGAGGTGTGGAAGGAGGCTCTTTCAGTGACAACCAGAGTTTGGGCTTGTGCCTGTTCGTGCGTCTGTGGACCAGGAAGCAGATAACCTGGGCTGATAATTAGCAAAGCCATAGTCAACCAGGCCCATCCTTCAGTGATTTACTGTCTTCAGGGGACTCTGCCTCCTAAAGCTTCCACAATCTCCCCAGCACCACCGCCAACTGGGGACTCAGTGTTTAATAAACACAAGCTCGTGGGGGAGAATTCACATTCTAACCATTACCTGAACAAAGTTTTTTGTGTGATTTCACACAGACTGAGGCATTTTCACAACATGCTCTCTAGACTGCACTGTTCTGATGGGAACTACCCAGTTGGATAGTGTGAGCTGCTGTGGAGAAAGCCAGGCTCTTGCTATGTATTGCTTAGAGATGAGATATTCTAAGAACTGAATTGTTAGATGATTCTGCCACCATGGGTACATCACTGAGTGCATTTACAAAGATCTCAGAGCTGTAGCCCAGCCACTCAGGGTGATCTCTTGATGCCATCTAGAGACATGGTAGACCTGAGGTGAATCCAGGTGCAGCTGCAAACCATGGCAAAGTGTACTATAGTGACATTTATTTTCTAAGTAAGGGAGTCTACTCCAAAATAATAGTGATGGGGCTGGAGAGATGGCTCAGCTGTTAAGAGCAGGCATTATGCCTAGCAGAAGATATGAGTTTGATTACCAACACCCTTAATAGACAACCCACAGCCACCTCTAATTCCAGGAGAGCTGATACCTTCTTCTGGACTCAATGGGTATCTGCACTCATGCAAGCAAATACCACCCCCACTACACACATAGAAGAAACAAAAAAGTCTTTAGAAAAAAAAAACTCCCTAAACATTGCTAAGATGCATGACAGTTAATGCACAACTGGTATCACTGCCACTTTCTTTTTTTTTAAATCAAGTTCCGGGTACTGCACAAAATTGTGTATGCTCTGCTGTTTACAACAAAGATCCCGGTAGGTTTGTTTACAAAAACATCAGCATAAACATGGAAGAAAGCATTCATTACATTACAGCATCACTAGGCGAGAGGAAATTGTCACCTCTATTATAACCTGTGGAGCCACTGTTGTAAATGAGATCCATTGCCAACTGAAAGGTCACATTACACAGCATGCACGCCTGGTTTACGTATATAGGAGCTAAGGTAAGCGTAAAAGCATGGGCGTGGCTCATACACTTGCATCTTGCAAAAAAAGAGGAGGACAGTCTTGCTTATTTCATAACTGGCAATGAGGGACAGAAGCAATACGACAATAATCATTAACGCATCCCATTACTCACGGCATAAGGAGCAAAGTGACCTCCCTCCCCCCTCACCGTTAAAACCTCCCTCAACCCACACCCCAGTGGCTGGACCAACTTCCAAGCTTTTGTATTTTGATCCTTCTCTTTCACTGCTAGCTTTCTGGGCCTCCCTCAAATCCCAGTCCTCCATCCCACATAGGATGTCTGCTGCTTCAAGGTAAAGAACAAACATTTTCAAGTGAAGCATCAAAAAACTTGGTTACCCTGGTAACTTGGGCAAGGAAAGAGAATTTATAGTGCTCAGAGCACAGGCTGGGAGCAGGTATATTCATTCTCCTCCTCACTCCTAAGGCTTTCTCGGCAACACAAGACAGTGTCCCAAGCTGCTCCACGGCGCTACACATTTAAAGTTAAATGGAAAGAGAAATCCGCCACTAAGTTTAGCTCTCCTGCAGAAATCCTTGGGAGATTATTCGTTCCCTCTGGCAATATCAGGCCCCTTCTTTTCCCACACCTATCAAGTGGCCTTGAAGTTTTACTTTATTTGAAATATTGTACAGTAAATGCACGCAGTGTGCTAACGGGCTGCGTGGATTAATGGAGCAAACAGTTGCTTAAATTTAATTTAAAAGTAGTTCAGGTAAAGACTCAGAGAATTAGTCCTGGGGTTAATGATGGAATCTATGGAGCTACATCTGACTAGAAGAGAGAAGATACGGGGGAGGGATGCCCGCCTTTCAACCCCTCCACAGGAACACATTCTGCTTGGTACCTTTGGGCAGCCAAAGGGAATTCTGCTGTAAGTACTAGGTGCATGTGTGGCCCACCATGTCTCCCTCCACTCTCAATTTTGTACTGTATGTAGATACTGACTACTCAGAACTAATGTGCCTTCATTACGAAAGATGACAACCACACACCATCAGTCCAGAAAGAAGAATCATATGGGATCTTAGCCTCTCATGGGAATTTCAGTGTCCCAGTCATGTGTCCTTATTGACTCTCTTTTTAAAGGACACTCTTTGGTGAATTCTTAATCATAATCAGTCATTGTATCCAATTCTAGGGGGACAAAAATCCTATACTTGAGCAGTCTTAATGGAGATAGCATTTGTTGGATTTAGTAAGAACAGACATTTAGTAAAATACCCCTAACGGAATTAGCCAACCTGACACTCCGTTCTGTCATTCCATCCCACCCTGTCACAGCTGGATGGTGGGGCTTCCCTTAGTAGTTTTTCTCAGTTCTTTTCCTGTTGTGTTTCTCTTAGGCCTCCTTGATATTCATGCTGAAATAAGACTGCCCAATAATAGAAATCCATATTTCTAGTACAATCCTTCGCCATAGTGATAAACAATTAACATACGGCCCACTAGAGACTCTCTGTGTGATGTTTAGGTAAAGAGAATGTGAAAATCTCAATATAACTCGGCTTTGGAATGTGGACTTTACATTCTAGAAAAATAATGTGACTTGGGTTTGTGGTAGTGCTACCCCGAGAGACAACAGCTGTGCGTGATGTAAGCAGTGGTGTGAGAGTTTGTCAGGAACGGGCTCGTGATTGTGGCTGCCTTGAAGTCCCAGTAGCAGAAAATATTCAAGGTGGAAACCCCGGGATGCCAGAAGCTGGATGTAGTTTCAAATTTAGAAGGCTCTAAACCAGCTAATCATGGAACTCTCAGTTAGAGGCCAGGCCAACAGCCTGAGTACTACAGATATTGTTATGGTTCAATGGCTGGTGATCTAGAGTTCTGATGCCCCAGGGAGGAGACAGGGGACCATCCTTCTACTCCTTGCTCCAACTCTCAGTAGAAGATGCTAATTTCCTTCAGTATTTGTTCTCCTGAGAACCCCAGTATATTGGGTGATGCTGTTCACATTGAGGGTAGAATTTTCCAGGTAGTCTGCCAGACTCCCAGATAAAGTCTTCTGAAAACACAATCAGAGAGAGACAAACCCAAATAGTGTCCTTCCCAGTGTTGTAGATAACCATTTAGATTGTCGTCTAAAGCTAACCATGTTTGGACCATGATGCACAATAATGGTCAACCAGAGTCATAAAGAAATATGATCCATATAAGAAGGGAGACAATAGATCAGCCATTTCTTTTAAGCAGGGAAAAATTGAGCAGTGGTTCTCCACCTGTGGGTTGCAATCATTTGGGGGATTATATCAGATATCCTGCATATCAGATGTTTGCATTACGATTCATAACAGTGGCAAATTTACAGTTATGAACTAGCAACAAAATAATTTTATGGTTGGGATATATCAGAGGAGATATGATGCAGGAGTATGAATGGATAAGACCTAATACAGGGAGGAACATACTTGTTCCGGGCAGGAGGTTGTTCAGTTCTGGAAATCTAGTATCTGGGGTAGTGCGTGGTACACAGTAGGTGCTTACTAAATGGAAAAAACTAGTGAAGGATGTAAAAATCAGCTAAACATGCAGCTTCCACTCAAGCCCTGTAAAAGACAATCATTTCAAACAGGCCAGGCTCATTGAAGTCATAGGTGATTCCACGTGGTGGTAAGAACACAGGTAACTACCACTTCTGTTCTGATAATGATTTGGAATAAAAAGAAAACTAACTGATCTTTTTTTTTTTTGGCTTGGGTGGTTTTTTAATTAACAATGACCATTGTGAAACAATACCCAGCTGGTATTAGCAAATCTCATCAGCGAATCTACTGACTTGTCTCTCTCCTCCACTCTTTCTGCCTAGCTTCATCTCAATCTCACCTCGCTTTTGTTTTTGTGAGATAGGATCATAGTATGTAGCCCAGCCTGGCCTGGAACTCAGGATCCTGACAGGCTGGGCCACCACAACTGACTTGACAATTTCATCTTAAAGGAGGCAGCGACAGCTTCCTAGCTTACCAACCTTTTCCAGAGTGTTGCTTTTCAAGACTGAAAAACTGAACAGGGACTTCAAGCAGAGCTGACTGTGTCTTTGATGCAGTGAGTAGAACATTTAAAATCAAAGTTTTGTTTTCAGGGTGGGTGTGGCAGCATAGACCTGCATCACAGTACCTGGGAGCTGTTAACACGAAAATATTTATTTACCCGAACACTTGTTTATTTGTGGTATATGCATGTGTATGCATATGTATGGAGGTGCATGTGCCGATGAATGTACTTGTGGAGACCAGAGGTTAATGCTGGTGTTTTCTTCAATTGTTCGCCATTTAATTTTTTTCTTTCTTAGATAGGCTTGCTCACTGAATCTGGAGATCACTGCTTTGGCTATATTGGTTGTCTAGTGGGCCACTGGGATCTGCCTGTCTCTCTGTCCCCCAACCCCCAGCACAGGGTTTTAGACTTGGTTGTTGGGGATTAGAACTTGGGTCCTCACGCTTGGGCAGAACACATATTACCTGCTGAGCCATCTATTTCCCCTCACTGTAGAGCGACTTTTCTTCTTCTCAAGCAGGTATTTATTTATAAAGTATTTTTCTTTAAAAACTCAATAAATTCCAATTTATCATTTTTTCTTTTATAAATTGCACTTTTGGTATTAAATGCAAGAACTCTTTGCACAGTTCTACTAGTCAAAGCGTTTTTCTCTTAAATTTAGCCTTACACTTTCCATGTAAGTTCAGTATCCATTTTTATCTTAACATTTCATAGCATTTGAGAGTGAAATCTGGATTCATCTTTGTTGCAGGTGGACATCCAACTGCTTCAGCACCATTTGCTGAACAGGGTGTCTTTCTTCATGGAACGGCTTTTGCACCTTTGTAAAAAGTCAATTGCACATACTTGTGTGAGTCTATTTTGGGTTCTCTGTTCTGATCCATTGATGTGTGTGTCTGGGAATGGACATCTTTGCCTTCTTGATGATCTTAGCAGGAAAGTCTTCAGTGTCTCACAGTCAAGTATAACATAAGCTGAATGCCTTTGGTGGAGGTTCTTTATCAAATTGAGTAAATTCCTCTCCATTTCTAGTTATCTTCAGAGACTCTTTTTGAAAATCAAGAATCGGTCCTCACTTCTGCCAAATGCTTTTCTACATCAGTTGTAGCTTTTCTTTTCATGTATTTTTTTCTTCTTTGAACTGATAATATAGTTAATAATATAGTCAGACATTTTTCTCTTGAATAAACAACTCAACTTACTCAGGACATAGAACTATTTTTGGATTATTGAAATCTATTTGTTAACTTTTACTATGGAGTTTGACATAACTATCTATGATGAACATTGATTTATAGGGTTTTTAAAATTATTTATCTGGTTTTAATATGGTGCTAGGTATATAAAATGTCTTAAGATGAGTTTTATTCTCATATTTTCTAGAAAACATTTTGAGTTCAATTGATGGTAATTCTTTAAAAGCTTTTGATGATTTAGCATTTGGGTATTGATTTGGTCTTGGTGACTGAAGGTCTTTATTCCTATGCCTATGTTGATTTTTGTTTCAGCTGTTTGAGGAGCAATGATGTCTCTATGTATAATGTAGACTTGCTGATATCTCTTCCCCATTCTTCCAGTTTTACTTTTCATATTTTGTGAGTTGCAGGTCCTTCAGCTAGAATCCATACTAGAACCCCATTGGTGAGGTAAGGGAGAGAAGAAGCCTCCAATGATAATACTAAAGCACAGTTTATGATGAGCATAGGCCTTCAGCTTGGCCTTTACATGTATTTTTCAGCTCCCATTGCTTTGGTAACACAGGGAGACTAGCAGGGCTGGGATTCTCTGATGGCTATAAGAATCATGCAGAGTACTTAGCAAGTCCTTCTGTCTCCTTTTTGGGCCCACGGGTGGGAAGGAATTAGTTGAGACTGTTTTGTTTTTATTTTATTGTACCTATTGACATTTCTAGACTGTTAACTTCTCCAACAAGAAATATAAATTGAGGAGAGAGAAAGAAGATCCATTAAACTTGCCTATTCTGTGTCATTCTCTGGGTTCTCAGGTCTCCCAGTGTTCTTCAGTGTCTTTTTATGATTGATTCATACACAACATACAGGATACTTACCTTTATCTAACAGAAGGGGTGTGCTGTGCCATGTATATTCATCTCATCTTCTCAAATGATATTACATTTTATAAGGATTTTAAATGCCCACTTTGGCTGAAAGCAAATGTGACATCTCCTTGGGCACTGTATTATTATTGAGTCTACTTAGAAAACTGCAATGTTCAAAACTGTTACCACTTGTAGCTACCACTGCCCTCTTAACTGACCTATTGTTTATCAAGATAGCATTCTCTCTTAAAGTGAGACAAACACATATTATACAATGTTTCTCTATTCCCCAAGGTGACATCCAAGTTAATTGATAGTAGGCTATTTGCCCTCTGGAAGTTGATGACACTATACAACTTCTGTCTAATTGTATTTCACAGTGTATTTGTAAGTCAATGTGGAGAAGCATTTGTTCAATGTGCATCTCTGGGATATCAGGGAATGAGGAAATACACAAGTGATGGAGAAGGTAGTCCCAGATCATGTTGTCTAGGCACCACCAGGAGATCCCAAGCATACGGGGTACACTCAGCAAATATCTGAGAGTGTGTGAATGAATAAATAAAGACACCTTTGGGAATGTGATGAAGGCAGCTTTCCTTCTGAAATAGTAAAGTAGCTAAGAAACATCAACGAAATCTGCAGGACTCTTACAGGAATTGGTAGTTATGTGGAGATATCTATTTTGTGTACTCACACCTGAAAATAGCTTTGGCTCATAAATATTACTGTGTCTTTGTCTACAACTACATACCTTGAGATTCCAGAATGACTTTTTTTAAATCAAAGAGTCTTTTTATAATAAGATCATCCAAAGCTTGAGAATCTCAATCATGAAGTTATTGCACTTCAGTTCTCTGTACAAACTAGATAATGATTAAGGCTCCTACTCATGGAGAATCCATTCTTTCAAAAGCCATTCAAATCGTCTTCTCCATTTTTAAATGCATAATGACCTCTTTCTTGTTTACAGCTTCCCCAGCCTTGAGACAAAGTCTTTTTCAGAGGCAGAGGCCTTTCAAGCTGTAAGTCACAAGAGCCTTGTAAAGTAAGCCCCACTGAGGTGCAGAAAGGAAACAGAGAAGCAGGCTATGCTCTAGCTCAGTAGCCCATCTCTCTGTCCAGCAACTGCGGCCTGGCCAGCTGTGCCACTACCTTC
>LOEQ01002934.1:13226-31683 GCA_001685075.1 Bramus lutescens | reverse complement strand
ATAGCTCCATAGTCGGGACCACCTGCTTGAAAGAGTCAGAGTTTTCCCTGGCAGAACAGCCCATAAAGCCGGCATTTTAAAACAGCACAGCCTTTTCCCTGCTATGGCTGAAAACTGAAATGCTTTACTCCAGTCTTTCCCAAGCTTTCTCAGGCTTTCTGTGGATGCAGTTATCCACGTGGGTACCATTTGTAACATGAGGGGCCTGGTTGAAAGAGACGGATCCAGTTTGATCAAGAGAACTCTTCTGTAGGAACAGATGGCCCAGATGTCTGAGTTCTTCATCCAGAACAGATTCAAGGCTGCTGCCTGACAGCTTGGTGTTGGTATAAAAACAGGCAGGTTGACCAATGGAATTAAATCAAAGACCCCGATATTAATCCACACACCTATGAACACCTGATTTTTGACAAAGGAGCTAAATTTATAAAATGGAAAAAAGAAAGCAGCTTCAACAAATGGTGCTGGCAAAACTGAATGTTACAATATGTAGAAGAATGTAAATAGATTTATATCTAATCCCATGCACAAAACTCAATTTCAAGTGGATCAAAGACCTCACCATAAATTGAGCCACACTGAATCTCATGGAAGAGAAAGTGGGAAGTATCCTTGAACACATGGGCATAGGAGACCACTTCCTAAACATAACACCAGTAGCATAGACACTGAGAGCAACAATAAATAAATGCGACCACCTGAAACTGAGAAGCTTCTGTAAATCAAAGGACATAGTCAATAAACAAAATGGAAGCCAACTGATTGGAAAAAGATCTTTACCAATCCCACACTGGACAGAGAACTGATCTCCAAAGTATATAAAGAACTCAAGAAACTCAAAATACCAAATAAGCCAATTAAAATCTATAGATCTAAACAGAGAATTCTCGACAGAAGAATCTTAAATGGCCAAAAGACACTTAAGGAATTGTTCAACATCCTTAGCCATCAGGGAAATGCAAATAAAAATGATTCTGAGATACCATCTTATACCTGTCAGAATGGTTAAGATCAAAAACACTGATGAAAGCTTATTCTGGAGAGGATGCAGAGTAAGGGGAACACTCCTCCATTGCTGGTGAGAGTACAAACTTGTGCATCTACTTTGGAAATCAATATTACATTTTCTCAGAAAACTAGGAATCAATCTACTTCAAGACCCAGGAATACCATTTTTGGCCATATATCCAAAAGATGCACAGTCATACCACAAGGACATTTGCTCAACTATGTTCACAGCAGCATTATTTGCAATAGCCAGGACCTGGAAACAACCTAGGTGCCCCTCAATCAAAGAATGGATAAAGAAAATGTAGCACATTTACACAATGGAGTATTACTCAGCAGTTAAAAAAATAACATCTTGAAAATTGCAGGTAAATGGACAGAACCAGAAAAAAAAAAACCAAAAACCAAAAACCAAAAACCATCCTGAGTGAGGTAACCCAGACTCAGAGACTGAGAAAGACAAACAGTCTGCACTCACTCATAAGTGGTTATTAGATGTAAAGCAAACAATAACCAGCCTATAATCCATGACCTCAGAAAAGCTAGGTTGTAAGAAAAACCCTAAGAGAGACATACATGGATCCCTGGGAAGGGGAAATAGACAACAATTCCTGAGAAAATTGGGAGCATGGGTGGAAGAGGTGCAGAAGTGGGGAGAGGAGAAGGGAAGCAGGGAGAACATGATGGAACAGGATGGCCAAGATGGGGGAAGGACAGAGACGGAGAGTAAGGAAAGAGCTATCCTGATTTGGGGATCCATTATGGGACTAGCAAGAAACCTGATACTAGGGAAATTCCCAGGAATCCCTAAGGATGACCTCAGCTAAGACCTTAAGCAATAGTAGAGAGGGTACCTGGATTGGCCTTGCCCTGTTAGTTAGATTGACGACTACCTTAATTGTCATTATGGAAGCTTCACCCAGCAAATGATGGAAGCAGATGCAGAGATGCACAGCTAGCACTGGACCCAGCTCCCAGAGTCCAGTGGAAAAGAGGGAGGAGCGATAATATAAACAAAAGGGTCAAGGTCATGATGGCATGGAGAAACCCACAGAGACAGCTGACCTGAACTAGTGGGAGCTCACTGAATCTGGACTGACAGTGGGGGACCCTGCATAGGCCCACACTAGGCCCTTTGAATGTGGGTGACAATTGTTTGGCTGGAGCAGTCTGTAGGGCCACTGAGAGTGGGACCGATTTTTTTCCCTAGTGCTTGAACTAGTTTTTTGGAACCCACTCTCTTTGGATGGATACCAGGCTCAGCCTAGATATAGTTGGGAGGGCCTTGGTCCTGCCTCAAAGTGATGTGCCAGACTTTGTTGACTCCCCATGGGAAGTCTTACCCTCTCTGAGGAGTGGATGTGGGGTGTGGGGGGGGGAATGTGATGAGGGCAAGGAGAGGGAACTGGGATTGATATATAAAATGAGGAAAGATTGTTCTAAAAAATAAGTAAATAAAGAATTAAAAAGGGTAGATTTATCTTAGCTCATAATTTCAGGGTACAGTCCATTGTAGAAAATATCTGAGGCAACTGGTCACATGTAGCCACAGTTGGGACCAGCGGGAGGTGAACATTTGTGCTCAGCACACTTTCCCCTTTCATACATGTACATGACATATAATGACTCTTTCAATCTACCCTTTCCAATCTCTCTGCTAGCCCTGTCTATTCTTTCTCATCCCTAAACACACATTTGTCACATTCATATCTTGTCACTTTTGTCTTGTGGTCCCCTTACTTTAACCACGGATGTCTATATGCTTAGGGATTTTGAGCTCTTTGCTGGGTCCTGGCGGCTACACAACTGAATACAACTGCTCCCCTGCTCTGGGAATCTGTTAGTAGTCAATAGTGCACCAGAAAGCATGTTCTCCATGTGTGAAACTGGCAAAGAAAAAAAATCAATAAAAGTTTTGTCAAGATAATTTCTTTAAATTTATAATTTTTAAAAATATCCAATCCACATAAAATGTGTGTGTATGTATATATGTGTGTGCGCATGTGTTTGTACGTGTGTGTGCGCATGTGTGTGTGCATGTGTGTGTGTGTGTGTGCATGTGTGTGTTCATGTGTCCCATTTATCCTTTTTTACTATTTATTTCATCAATAACATTCAACTTTGGCCAGAAAGTGCTATCTCAATATTAAAGTGTTTTATTATCTTGATAATGAAAGTACCCACTCAGAGATTTCTTTATTGGTATTTAATGAATGAACACAAAGTCATGAGTGCTTTCCTGGCCTACTGTAAGTGTTAAATAAATGCTAACAAGAAATCTGACCATCTTGAATGTCTCATCCTTCATCTCTAGCAATCAACAGGGGAATCTCAAAGTGAAGAATGAGAAGAGAGACAATGAACTTAAAGTGTGACTGTGTGGCAGTGGAAAGGCCTAGAAGTGGTGGGGAAAGAGCTCAATGTGCTCTATCTGTGACCAGAAAATGACAGGTATGCTTGCTGGCTTATTAATTGCATCACTGTTTATCTTACTCCATAATTTAAAACCTAATGAAAATTGCATTTTGAATAAACAAGTTAATAAATATTTACTGATTAGCTGAATATAATCTTGTAATAAAAGCTGATTGAAAACAGAGCTTTTCCATATAGACTTTCACTTCAGTCAGCTTTCATGCTGATTATTTTTCTATTTACTCATCCCATGAACACCAGAAGTTGGCCTGTGCTGCTCCAGGCCTTGCATGCTCAGATGTATATGCTGGCCTGAATATTCTCAGCACCATTTAAGGATTAGCGTTTCAGCAAACCGTCAGCTGCTTCAGGTCAATTGATTGTAAATTACGTAGATTCCAAGATACCCTTTCTAGTCTAAGGATATAAAAAAACCTAAAGGTTAAAGAGTTGACAGTCGTCCAACTGTTGGCCAACTTCATATAGAGTTTGGGTGTTGTTAATCCTATCAGAGTTTCATGCGCTGGAAGTCTGGTCTTGAGAACTTTTTTAGGAAGGACAGAAGTTTAAAGGAGGAGAGTCAAGAAGTGATCGTTAGGTCACTGGTTGTNGTGATGTGCCAGACTTTGTTGACTCCCCATGGGAAGTCTTACCCTCTCTGAGGAGTGGATGTGGGGTGTGGGGGGGGGAATGTGATGAGGGCAAGGAGAGGGAACTGGGATTGATATATAAAATGAGGAAAGATTGTTCTAAAAAATAAGTAAATAAAGAATTAAAAAGGGTAGATTTATCTTAGCTCATAATTTCAGGGTACAGTCCATTGTAGAAAATATCTGAGGCAACTGGTCACATGTAGCCACAGTTGGGACCAGCGGGAGGTGAACATTTGTGCTCAGCACACTTTCCCCTTTCATACATGTACATGACATATAATGACTCTTTCAATCTACCCTTTCCAATCTCTCTGCTAGCCCTGTCTATTCTTTCTCATCCCTAAACACACATTTGTCACATTCATATCTTGTCACTTTTGTCTTGTGGTCCCCTTACTTTAACCACGGATGTCTATATGCTTAGGGATTTTGAGCTCTTTGCTGGGTCCTGGCGGCTACACAACTGAATACAACTGCTCCCCTGCTCTGGGAATCTGTTAGTAGTCAATAGTGCACCAGAAAGCATGTTCTCCATGTGTGAAACTGGCAAAGAAAAAAAATCAATAAAAGTTTTGTCAAGATAATTTCTTTAAATTTATAATTTTTAAAAATATCCAATCCACATAAAATGTGTGTGTATGTATATATGTGTGTGCGCATGTGTTTGTACGTGTGTGTGCGCATGTGTGTGTGCATGTGTGTGTGTGTGTGTGCATGTGTGTGTTCATGTGTCCCATTTATCCTTTTTTACTATTTATTTCATCAATAACATTCAACTTTGGCCAGAAAGTGCTATCTCAATATTAAAGTGTTTTATTATCTTGATAATGAAAGTACCCACTCAGAGATTTCTTTATTGGTATTTAATGAATGAACACAAAGTCATGAGTGCTTTCCTGGCCTACTGTAAGTGTTAAATAAATGCTAACAAGAAATCTGACCATCTTGAATGTCTCATCCTTCATCTCTAGCAATCAACAGGGGAATCTCAAAGTGAAGAATGAGAAGAGAGACAATGAACTTAAAGTGTGACTGTGTGGCAGTGGAAAGGCCTAGAAGTGGTGGGGAAAGAGCTCAATGTGCTCTATCTGTGACCAGAAAATGACAGGTATGCTTGCTGGCTTATTAATTGCATCACTGTTTATCTTACTCCATAATTTAAAACCTAATGAAAATTGCATTTTGAATAAACAAGTTAATAAATATTTACTGATTAGCTGAATATAATCTTGTAATAAAAGCTGATTGAAAACAGAGCTTTTCCATATAGACTTTCACTTCAGTCAGCTTTCATGCTGATTATTTTTCTATTTACTCATCCCATGAACACCAGAAGTTGGCCTGTGCTGCTCCAGGCCTTGCATGCTCAGATGTATATGCTGGCCTGAATATTCTCAGCACCATTTAAGGATTAGCGTTTCAGCAAACCGTCAGCTGCTTCAGGTCAATTGATTGTAAATTACGTAGATTCCAAGATACCCTTTCTAGTCTAAGGATATAAAAAAACCTAAAGGTTAAAGAGTTGACAGTCGTCCAACTGTTGGCCAACTTCATATAGAGTTTGGGTGTTGTTAATCCTATCAGAGTTTCATGCGCTGGAAGTCTGGTCTTGAGAACTTTTTTAGGAAGGACAGAAGTTTAAAGGAGGAGAGTCAAGAAGTGATCGTTAGGTCACTGGTTGTATTCCCAGGAGGACCCCAGTCTCAGGCTTCCTGACTCAATATGAGCTCCCAAGCTCTTACATACATTCCCTCTTGAGGTGCTCAGAGAGCCATGCTGGTGTTAGAAATACGCCCTTGAAACTCGAGCCCTGGGATCTAAATAAATCTTTAAAGAATTAAGTTAGCCTGCCACAGTTATCATATCATAGTAACAAAAGATAAACTAATATACTTTACAGACTTACATTTTTCTCACCATTAACAGAAATTTCCAGTTCATTTGCCTTATTGATTTCTTTCTTTCTTTTTATTTTTTTGTTTCCTGTATCTTCATAGTCAACTCACATACATTTAAACCCACTGTGCCTGCCTTTTGGAAGTTATTTTACCTTAGTCTGTAATTGTTTAGTTCCGTGATAAGGTGTTATCTAAGAAGGAGAGCTAAGCCTTAAGTGAGATAAGGTTGAACACAGATAAATGTGTACCTGCAATATAATAGATGATTTATGAAAGCATAACTCCATGCCAAACTTTTCCATTTCCTCCTGGCACCCTTCTTTCAGCGTGGCGGCTGCTCTGTCAGGAAGGTTTCAGAATGCTGTCACGTGGGCAGTTTATCTCCTTGGTCTCCGGGTTTTAAAGCATTAAAAGCTTAAAATAGATATTTTTTGGAGTTTCATTTAAAGTTCATATGGATTTAATCTTTGATGCTTCTTATATGTGCATAAATATTTTTCTTTCTATCTATTTTAGAACCGGATTTTCCCAGGGTTATCCTGCATTAAAAGCTATGCTTTGAAATGATCTTTCCCAGGAACTGGGTTGGAACCACACCTGACCTATATAAGTGAGGTTGATAAAGCCTTTCAGATTATTAGGAGGTATTTGCTGGACTCATATCCTAATCTCCTGAGGTGTTTAAGGCATGGCTTGTGCTTGTTTTAAATAAAGCATCCTTCTGGGTTTGTGTAAGGAAACTCAGTAAGTTTATTAACCAAGGTCAAAATTCCCACAAACTTGGTTCTGATAGTTACCTCCAAATTTCACTGGTGCTGCGACCATCTCTTCTTAGTCACCTTTGCCATTTTTCTGATGAGTTCCAGTAAAGAAAGCTCTACATCCCATTAAAAATTCTCACCTGGTTAGGCTAGATAGTTCCCTTCTTAATTTCCTCTCAGACATTCATGTAAGACCATTTATAGACTAACAAAAGTATGTAACTCATGTATACACAACACACTTTAGTATGAATATTTGTCACTTTATGTAAGATATACCATCCAGGAACAAAGGCAAGGATCTTCGTATTCCTGAGTTTGATACCTATAACTAAAAAGCAAAGACAACAACCAATTCCTTCCTCTCTTTGCCACCAAGTCGAATTTTCTCTGTTGCAATGTAATTCAGGCTTGTCTACCAGTTTTCCACTTTAGACACTAGAAATCTCTTTTTGTTACCTATCATGTGACCTTTGCCATAGTATAAAAATATTCTTGACTATCTACCCTGTGCCCAAAGCAAGTTAAGGATCCAGCCTCTCCCCTTCATTTTCTTGAAACCTGTCAGGCTATTTTTTTAGCCCAGGAATAAACCAAACCAGGCACACACATGCTTAAAACCCATGGTTTGCATTTTCCTTATTCATAGAGATTAGAATCCAGCTATTGAAACATGCTTCTATGTACAAGCAGGCAATGACTTTATTTCTATATAGGAAAATATGCTTTGTGTAAGGTGCTTGGAATCTGTAGTTAGGTTCAGCAAGATACGAGTTACCAAAACACACAAAATATTCCTACTTACTTTAGGCACTGACCTTGCCATTAAGTAGCTTTGAGGCCTGCAATAAATTCTGTGCCCTCACAGAATATAAATTTTATATGTAAGATAAATTTCCATATGATCTCTCTGGAATTCAGTTTTGAAATTGGATTCCAGAATACATTTTGTTGCTTTGTAAGATTTGGGATTGCACCAAAATCTCAAAACAGGAGACACCTAACCAAACACTTAAGCCAGTATTTTCAGAATAAGGGATCTGTGACTGAGCCAGACAGCCATACTGATCAATTTCAGATTTCAGTCCTTATATAGAGATCTGTACCCAGGAGCATGTGGATGGGATTCATATTAGTGGCCGTCAATATGTATCATTCATTGTTTGGGGATTTGTGCTCAAGTCATTTGTTAAGGAAGCAGTTTAAAAAGAAACTGGGAAGTGAGTTGGACATTTCAGATCAAGCATAGAAGCAGCCAAGCAAAAAGCCCAGGCTTTAGAAATGGGCTCTGGAGTACTGCAGCTCAATATTATTAAACTCCAGGTGGAACAGTGGGCTTTACAGTCACACAACATCTACAGGTGGTTAGCTAAGGTTTTCCATGGCGAGGAGCATCCAAGGCACCTTCAGAGCAAGCAAGCAGCCCTCTGACCTGACACAAAAACAAAAAGGAATATCAGACAAAACATGAGAGGTAAGATGGAGAAGGGGAATATCCAGAGATCTGGGGACAGCAATTAGATCCAGAACTGCATAGCTGCTGGTGTTTTTTGTTTTTATAAGAGAGAACCCCAATTTAATCAATCTAATCAAGAAAAGAAATTCATAATTTCATTCAAAGGTAGGTCACATTTTGTGTATTTTGTATTCTACAAGTGTTTTTCTTCAGTTTTTCAGATTCTGAAAACTGATTTTCCCCCACAATGATCAAACATCACTACATATTTCTCCTTCATGTGTTTTTTAGTCCCCTGTCTCAACAAAAATAGTTTTATTGTAGTTGGAACAAACTAGTTCAAATGCCTTCTCTGGAAAAAAGTATACGTTGCCCATGCCTGACAAACAGTAGGGGAAGCCAATCAAGAACTGTTCACCCAAGTAGAGAGGGGATATGATTTGAAGAACAGGAAAAAATATCACTGTAATCTTTTGCTAATCAATATCTACCTGTCTCACCACTCATATCAAGTTCTCTAGATCCAATTCCCTAAGTAGAAGCAATGGTTCTGCAGTGGCATGTTAGAATCACTTGATATCTGAGCTCCATCCTTGAAAAAGTTTTAGTTAATCTGTAGTACAAGTTGGTCAGATGAAAATTTCCTATGTTGTTTGGTTATACAACCTATATTAAGAACACTTATCTCAAGGGAAAAAACCCTTTTTTTCCATTTACTAACATCCCGAGTTCAGAATTTCCAGGTGAAGTTCTCATCAGTCAAATTCTGATATAATTTCTACTGGCCCTTAACCAATTGATAAGTGATAGATTTATTCATCACCTGCACTTCTCAACATAAGAGGATAGAGACAGGAGGCACACTGAAGTGTACATTTCCACTGTTAAAAGAAAGAATGGGCCAGTTACAAGATGTAGGCTCACTGATACCCAAGAAACAACTGCAGGAAATACACCTCACTGTCAAAGACACACGCAGAATGAAAGTGAAATAATGTACCAAGAAAGCTGAAACAAAGAGGACTTTGTTGACAATATAGAATTCAAGTCAAAGGTTGTCAGAAGATATCATACTAATAAAGGGAATAATCCATCAAATGGATACAATGATATGTTCCCTTATTATATAGTGAGGCATTGTCCCCTCACTATATAAACCCAATAATATGATATAATATAATAATATTATATTNAATAATATTATATTATATAAAATAATTTCTTATATATTATTAGGGAATAATAGAAGGAAACTAAAATTCAAGATCAAAATAATCCATACAGAAGCTACACATTTTCACAAAGACTGAACAAAAATCACTCTTGAAAGTTCAGAGAGTATTGAAGAAATTAAGATAGAAATTTAAAAATTCTTAGAATCAGATGAAATAAAAACAGAGTTACCAGGTCTTTCCTTCATACAGAAAGGGCAATTCTAAGAGGAAAATTTATGGTTAGATATGTT
The DNA here is from genome assembly GCA_001685075.1 of Bramus lutescens. NCBI lineage: Eukaryota > Metazoa > Chordata > Mammalia > Rodentia > Cricetidae > Bramus > Bramus lutescens. The sequence goes on along the minus strand of LOEQ01002934.1, from coordinate 22,027 downwards.
TATGTTAAAAATATAACCAAAGCTCAATCAATAACTTAATGATGCATCTGAAGATCTTAGAAACACAAGAAGAGGCCAAATTCAATTTAGCCTACAGAAATACCTAATAAAGATCAACATGAAAATTAATGAAACAGAAGTCAAAGGAACAATACAAAGAATCAATAAAACAGATCTAGGGATATGACTCAGTCAGTAAAGTGCTTGTCATGACAGCAGAAGAACCTGAGTGAAATTGACAGGAGTGACATAAAAATACTGGACATGGGGGTATGTGCTTGTCATCCTGATATGGGGGAAAAGGAAATAGAGGGGTCTTGGTAATTGCTGACAAGCTGGCTTAGCCAACTCAGTGAACTCCAGGTAAAAGTGATAAACCTTGTCTCAAAGCATAATGTGAGAGCAACTGAGGAGGATGCTTTTATACATGGATGTGCACATATGAGCATGTGTAACTGTACCCATGTGTAAGTACACAAACACACAATCTATATAGCAAGGAGTTGGTTTTTTTCTGGAAGATAATCAAGATTAACAAACAGCCAAATTAAACAAAAGGGAGAGAAGATCCAAAGTAATTCCGCTAGAGAGGAAGAGGGAGTATCCTAGACACCAATGAAATCTAGAGAATCATTGCGGAATACTTTGAAAGTATTCCTCCCAATAATTTAGGAAATATATAATACTAAATGGAAAATACTGAAAGTATTTCTTCTGAAATCATGATTTAGACAAGAATGTTTGTTCTTTCCACTCTTTTTCAATATAGTGCTTGAGCAATAAGAAAAGAGAATAAAATAAAAGAATATAAACAGGGAAGGAAGATGTCAAATTATACCCATTTTTAGATAATACAAACTAAACTTGAAAGGCTATAAAGTTCTCACCAGGAAATTCCAAGATCTCTTGAAGACTTTCAGAAAAGTACTAGGTTATAAAAATCAACACAAAAACAGCAGTGCTTTTACTGTATGCCAATAACAAACCCACTGGGAATGTGTTAGTAAAACAATGACATATATTATAGCTCAAGACCAAACTGTGGCAGCAACCAGCACAACAACAACAACAACACCAACCAACCATCAGAATAAACCTAGCCACAGAGTTGAAAGATGTCCACATTGAAAATGTTAAGACATTGAGAAAGTAATTGAAGAAACCATTAAAATATGGAGAGATTTCCCAGGCTTGTGAGTTAGAATTAATAACATGGAAATGGATATATTAACAAAAGTAACCTATAGATTCAATATAACTCCTATTGAAATTCGATCTTCACAGATATTCTAAAATTTATTTGGAAGCACAAAGAATCCTAAATGATTGCTTTAAAAAATAACCACCTTAATCAAAAGGTATAATATTGGAGGTATCATAATAACTGATCTCAAAATTCATTGCATAGCTAAAATAATAGAACTAGTATGCTACTTGCACAGAAACAGACAAATAAACCAATGACACAGAATATAGGACCAGAAGTCACATGACTAGAACTGTCTGACTATCAATACAGGTGACAAAAGGCAAATGAGGGTGTTGTAAAAACAAAACAAAACAAACAGCTTCTTCCAGTGATTCTGAAACAACCAGATCCACATTTAAAAGAATGAATTTAGATCCCTGTTTTTCACCATATAAAATTCAACACAAAATGATCAAAGACTTTAATATAAGGTTCAAAACTTTGAGACAGCCAAAGGAAAATGGAGAAAATTTCTCAAGTTATAGGCGTAGACAAAAACTTTCTGAAAAAGGCTACCATTGCTTAGGAAATAATAGCAAGAACTGGTAAGAAGAATGTGTGAAGTTCAAAGGGTTCTGTAGAATAAAGAAAACAAGGAAATGAGGAAATGGTCTGCAGTATAGTAGAAAATCTTTATCAGCATCTGTAAGGGGATAAACTTCTAGAAGACATAACAGACCAAAACAATACCAGACAACCCCCAGTAATCTAATCAATAAATGGACAAATGAACTAAACAGTTCTGAAAAGAAGTATAAAATATCGATGAATACATGCACAAGTGTTCAATATCCTTAGCTGCTCAGTAAATGCAAACAAAAACTACATCGAGCCTCTGTTTTACTCTGGTCAGAATCGATAACATCAAGGAACAAAGAATAGCAAATACTGGCTAGGATGTTAGAGGCGAGGGGACTGTGTCAGCTGACATTATTACTGGGAAGGTGTGAACAAGCAGGCGTCCATCCCAGACAGGGAACTGACAATAGCAAAAAGAAAGAATATTCGTGAAGTCCAACTCGGTGAACCAATGAGTTTCGCTGGTGGGACATGGGTAAGGTGTTGCTTACTGGAGCAGGATTACTCAATGACATTGTGAAAGCTTAAAGCAAGAGTGCACTGTGCAGCCTGCAGGCAGCTCGATGGGTGGGAGAGCTTCCTTTCCAGGTGTCACAGATGGTTTCGGCCGCTTGCATGCAGTTCAGCTGGTCACTGCTTCTTCCAGGCACTTCTCTGGTTTGAACCTCTTTTAGGCAGTTCTGCTTGTCTCAGAGTGTCTCTCCGCAGTCCTTACTGCTTGCTTATATATTCTTGGGGTGAGGGCGAAGCCTAGCAAATCTAGTTCATTTCAGGGACTTCCTGAAGCCTTTGAGTTCTTTGCTTTCTGGTCTTAATGAGCTTCTCTGAAGTATGAAATTGTTCACTGTCCTGTGTCTTAATGAACCTCCCTCTAAGATGGCAGGTTTTTATCCCAGGAAATTGCTGCACAACAAGCTGGTACATGTTGGTGCAGCTTTTCTGTGTCCCGTCAGCCACTCCCTGAATAACTACACAGAGACTTAATATTAATTATAACTGCCCAACTGATAGCTTAAGTTTGTTTCTAGCTGGCTCTTATAGCATAAACTAGCTCATTTCTAGTCATCTATGTCTACCCTGAGACTTGTTTATCTCATGTATATTCTTCCCATCCCGGTCGCTCTGCATCTCGTGGTGTCTCCTCAGACTTCTCAGCATTCCCTAAGTTTGCCTAGCCTTCAGCCATTCAGCTGTTTATTAACAATGAGAGCAACACATCTTCACAGTGTACAGAAGGGTTATCCCATAGCAGGTACACGTTAATGGTGGAAATGTAAATGAATGCAGCCACAAGAGAGACCAGCAGGAAAGTGCCTCAAAACGCAAAAACCAAAGCTTAAAAGTTGAACTGTCATGTGATCCAGCCCCATCGCTTCTAAGAATATGCCTAAAGGAATCAGAGTCAACATGCTACGAAGATACTTGCATATCCATGCTTATTATTGTATTTTGACAGTCAAGATATGGAATCAGCCTCGATGGCCATTGTTAGATCCATGGATAAAGAAAATGTGGGATATGCCTACAGTGGAATTTTATTCTGAAAAATAAAACCGTGTCTCTTAAAGGAAAGTTGATGGAACTGGATATCGTGATGTGAAGTAAGAGATGCCAAATTCAGAAGGATAATTATCATACATTATAACATATATGGAATCACACACACACGCACACATGCACACACACACACACACACACAATATAAAAGTATAAGGGAGGATTGTAGTTAAAGGATAGAAAAGTGACCATTATATCGGGTACTGGGGTCAAGGGAGGTGAATATGAGTAAAGTGATTTTCATATCCAAGTATGTCCTAATGAAGCACATTATCTTGAAAAATAACCCAAATGAGTGGTCACTGGGTCACAACACATTTCCCACCCCTCTGGAAAAGGGTATAGAGTGTTCCTCTCTAGCCATGAGGCGGGAATGAGTTCGTGCACCTGCTTTAGCAACTTAGCTCTCCTGCCTGAAGCGATCTCCTCCAAGCTGTCTGTGGTTTACACCAAAGATCGACATTTGAGAGAATTCTCTCCTGGAACTGCTGTGCTTTAAGAAGCTACGTGTGTGGCTCGAGTCTAGGGATGGACAATGGTCAAATTCTTGGTTGGAAAATTTTGGAGAATTTCAGAAAAGGTAAATCAGCACATACCCCTGACCGTCAGCTCCACTTCTTGAGATGGTTTCCGCTGCTCTGCTTTTGTTCCTCTTCTCATGTCTTTGGGCAAAATACTCCACCTTTTCCAGTCTGTCAGTCACCAGATACCCAGCTTCCATTGAGGAAAGAAAGCTACTTGTAGAGAAAACTTCATTTAGGAAAGTCACAGTGTCCTCTTTTCTTTTCTGATTGGCTGGTTTCTAGACAAGCTGGTCTGTGGCTTGGAAGACGTCAGGGAAAGCTGCAATTTTTCCTACTCAGTCACCAAGTGCTACAATCTTGTCTGACACTTGAACTCTGCTGTGAGGAACTGATGCCCCTTGTTATCAAGTTGTTTCTCCTCTGCTTCTTCTTATTTCTAACTGATATGGCCTCAGCACGATAATATACATAAATGTCCCTACAATCACATTAAAATTATGAAAAATAGGGATGAGACATTTTATTTATGCTCAGTGGCATGGAGTAGGGGGGTGAATAGGCAGAAGAATATTTTTGTGGCAGTTTATATTCCAACAAATAACCCCAGTTCATCATCTTAATAGGTTTAAAGCATACTCTCAACACATATTATACATTTTACACATTTAATCATAATCATAATTTCTTCTTATCTGATGTGACTATCCTCCATTTACATATAAGTTTAATTGATGCTTATCCCTTAACAATTGATCCAGGCCAATTACAGCAGTTCTGTTCTATAAAACTACAGTTGTTAGAGGAATGCCAAGTAGGGAAATGTTTAAATCCTGACATAAAAATATCTGTGATAAAACCAGGAGCTTTGAATTTCATGGTCCTTTAATATTGCCTCTGAAGTAATGAAAAAGCCATTTCCCACCCCTTGCTTCAAGGACTTCACTAATAACATTGTCCACAAAGGACCGATCTTTTTTAAAGCAGGCTATTGTGGCATTATTCTAAAGCATTTAAAATCATATCACAAACTTTTTCCTGGAATTTCTCAGTCTACCCTTTCTATTCTTTCTAATGAAATAGCTGTGGAGCAGGTTACCCTGTCTTAACCTCATGAAAAAGCTTGTGGCAGAGAGGTTGTTCTTCAGAGGCCCCAGGAGCAAAGAAAACAAGTTAAGGATAGTGAGGACGAAGGGTGTTATGGATGATCTAAAGAGCTAATGAGAAGCCTTTGCTTTGGTCTTGCCTTCAAGTTCACGTGAGGCTGCAGGAAAACAACATGGGACCTCTTTGAATTTGTCCCTGGTGGACACTTACGCTCTACACAAGCCTCCTCTCTGGTATGACTGTCAGCCCAGTTAGAAAAGACGGGGCTGGCCAGGAAATCAGCAGGTCTTCAATGGGTCAACAGAATCTGCAGAGATGTTTGTAGAGGTCTGTGTGTACGCTCCGCTCTGCAGCCATCTGGGTGTGCCATGCAAACTACCAGACGTTCCAAGAAGCGGAATTTCAAAAACTCCCGAAATAGGCCGTCTAATTAAAAAAATAGTTAAGTAGAGTTCCCCAGGAGCAAAGAAATCCGAGGAGGAAATGAGTTTCCAGTTTCATTTCACACAGGGTCTCTGACTGGCACACTGCAAAGGGTAATTATGCAAAATGCTTCAGAGGATTCCTCAGACTGTCTGCATCAAAGGAAAGGTGATTTGGGGTAAGCGCCTGGCAAGGGCTTTGTGTGCGCAGCTAGGCTCCCTTTTCCTGGAAGGGCCAGCCAGGTACTACAATCAGGAAGGATTCTAGGAGGTAACAGTGAGGAGCTGGAGGGCCTATTCTACACAATTGTGCCCAAAAGGAAATTACACACATGAATGGCTTCAGTGAAAGTCGGTCTGCTATCAAAGGCCTGCTGCTGCCGGAGGTAGAGCCACTGGCAGACTGCTCACCTGTCCCCAGAATCACAGGACACAAGACAAACCGGCTCATCATAATGGCACAGAGTGTGGCCACTTTCCCTTTCAACACACTTCTCCACTTGTTGCACAAGAAACGACCAAAGACAGTATCCAGTGCAGAAGCATTATGCATGCTTCAGAATAGGGTCAGCTGCATGCTGAGCCTCGCCCTTCTTATCCTTAATGATTCTATATGCATTTAATAACAAGGTTAAAGCAAGTGCTGGGGCGAACAGGCATTGTGCATGTATCACTGAAAGTTCTAAAGAACCTTACATATTTTATTCTTTATTTTATTTATGCGTATGGTGTTTTGCCTGCCTACGTATGTATACTACATGCATGCCTGATGTCAGCAGAAGCCAGAAGAGGGCATTGGATTCTCTGAAACTGGAATGAAGGATGGTTGTGAGTCATTTTTGTGGGTGCCAGGAATTCATTTTTAAACTTAGAACTTATTCTATTTAAGTTATATTCAAGCTTTAACTTCTTTAAGCAAGGCTATTTATAGCCAACCCTAAATCTAATCAATGTCTTCAAACTTTTCTAATATTAGGTCTTAGAATATATTAAGTGTCCCAGAGAACCTAGACAACAGTGAGGACACTAAGAGAGACATACATAGGTCTAATCTACATGGGAAGTAGAAAAAGACAAGATCTCCTGAGTATATTGGGAGCATGGGGGCCTTGAGGGAGGGCTGAAGGGGAGAGGAGAGGCAGGGAGGGGAACAGAGAAAAATGTAGAGCTCAGTAAAAATAAAAAAAGGATATATTAGGTGGTCTTTTCCTAAGACCAAGAAGAAAAATAACAGAAGGAGATCAAATTTATCTACGTAGTATTTGAGGGTCTCTAAACAAAAATTCACTGTATGAGGCCAGAGAGATGGCTCAGTAGCTTAGAGCACTCACCACTTTTACAGAGGACCTGAGTTTGGATCTCAGCACCCAAGTAGGTGGTTCACAACCACCTATAACTAGAGCTCCCAGACACGTGTACTTGTGCACGCACGCACGCGCGTACACACACACACACACACACACACACACACACAAAGCAAATATTTTAAAAAATTAATTAGCTAATTTTTTACACCTTAACTCTAATATGGCAACTGGAAAGTTATAGCGATGCCCCTGTATACTTTACCCAAGACATATGGGTTGGGCAAGATGGCTAGGCCTATTACTCCTATTGCTTGAAAAGCTGGGACATGAATGTGAACTCCTGACCACATGTGAAACACATGGCAGGATTGGGAAAGAGAAAATATAGAGTTTGCCTCATTTAGGCAGAGTTTTGAATGAAGGAGACAGCACCGAGGCAATGTGGCCTCAAATGTAGTTCTAAGGACAATGAGGACACTAGAGAGTGGAGGAAAACATCCTAAGTTCGTGGAAAACAACTGTGTGCTGTGTTTCCAGAGTCTTAGGTTTCTGGCAGTGAAGGGGGCATTAATTCATTAAAATGAACAAGAGCTTCAACTACCATGAAAAGATAGAGGCAATGTCTTGATATGACCTTCTAGAAGCTGGCCTGTATTTATAGGAGATTTATACCTCACCTCATCATAAATTTACAACTTTTTCCCTGGCACTTTCATCAGATAATGTACTACCATACAGGCTTCCAGGAAAAAAAATCCGCAGTTGGACTAAACACTAAGAACAAAAAACAGTTCAGATTTCTTTATAGTCGAAAGCCTGAAGTCCTTGGGTGTGTTTCTTAAGGAGAGAAGAATTTTTATCTTCGTCATGTCCCAACATCTTACTAAAATGTTTTGTTGGGTTTCAGCAAAGCAGGTAGCCAGACTTATTATGCATATGGACATAAATCCAAACCTTCCACTACAAATCTGAGCAGAATTCAAGTTTAGGAAATAAGGAAGGAAAATTCTTGTAGGAAAACAAAATTATTACCTTTTAAGCTGTAAAGACATATATTACTGGGAGAGTTCTTTCTCATTTCTACACTGTGGATAGAGTATAGCAGGCAATCTATGCCTAGGTGGCTGCAGTGGGGGTAGGGGTATGATTTGGGTTCTTTATCTTGAAGTGTTTATGAATCCATAGGGATTAGGTTAAAAAAGAACCAAAAACAAGGTCTATTTGTTCAAGAAAGAAAGCTCTCAGCAGAGTACAGTGGTCCAGTCATCCTGGGAGGAACACCTTCCATGGCAAAGAGCAGGGCATCATGGTGGTTCGTCAACACTTTGATTCCTGGACCAGTTTTTGAGGTCTACTGTCAAGGATTCTCTGCAATCGAAATCATTTGACGGCAGGTGATAGGAACTGTCACACCATCATTGGAATGCAGTAGATTTGACAGCAAAGAATTTGCTTTCCTTCAGAGCTAGTCTCAATATCCTGCAGTTAGCCAAGCATGGCATGCCTTCCGTCACCCAGGCAGGGTGGGCTGTGTTGCCCACCTCTGCGAACAGCCCCCCAGTCTTCTGCTCACGGACATGTCGATGCACAACTACTGTTGCTAGAAGGATGTAGCGATGAGAAACTACTTCTGCAACCAGGAATGAGACAATCTGTGTGTTTTTTCTCTCCCTCCCCAAAAGCTGCTGCTGTGTACCAAATCCAAAGCACTGTGAGAGCTATACAAACTACCTACCACTAGGCTACACCGCTCAGTATCTTTTTCTAAAGCCCTAGGAACATCACAGGAGTAGAGACCACCATGTAGCTTCTAAGAACTATCCTGAGACCTCCACGCATAAGGTGGCCCCGCAAACCAACATTCAACAAAAGCTCCGTTTCTCTGCCATGAAAGATGAGACAGTGGATAGCAAAGGGCTCTTAGAATGTGTCCTCCGTTCCTTCCTATTGCTGTGAAGAAACACTGACAAAACAGGGTGGTGGGGAAAGGGTTTATTTTATTTTATTTTAATATTTATTTATTTATTATGTATACAATATTCTGTCTGTGTATATGCCT
>LOEQ01002933.1:178377-193496 GCA_001685075.1 Bramus lutescens | reverse complement strand
GGTCAGGCTGCAGAGCCAGAGTTAAGTTGCAGCAGGGGGTGAAGTGAAGGTCTGGACCAGGTTTAGAGAAATGACAGGTGGACAGGCAGATGCTGATGATAATAAAATGAATCAACAGTGAGAACCAGCCAAGTGGCAACCCCTGAGACAGTTAGGTTTTTCTGCCTCTTGGCCCTTGAGTGATCCGATGGCAGGTTTGGGGGCTATCCCCATCACAGCACTAGGTGTCCACCTCTTGTTGGGTTTCAGGTAAGGAAACTGCACCATTAAGTTCTTGGACTTGGTTTGCCTGATAGGATTTAGATATGTCCATATGGCCCTATAGCCCTAGTTCACCTTGACAATTAAAATGCATCATTCTTTTCACTCCAGGAAATAAAGTTTTTTTTTAGTTTGTGATACATGGGTGGTGCCAGACAGATATGGTCATTCCTGTGCCCACCCCACAGCACATTCCCTCAAATGTCAGTCAAAAGCGTCCCATAGAACATGCACAGCTGTAACAACTCATTCTTTCACACAAAGTGAAACAATTCCAGGGTAGGGCAAAACTGGATCCCAGCAAACACTTCATCTCCTCATCTTTTCTTTGTATCTCTTGAGCTCTTAGTTGTCCAAGCATTGTGAATATACCTCACAGGACTTTGACAAACAGTTCCAGATCCTTGCCTTCAAGGGCTCCCTTAGGTTGTCAACTTCAAAGGTTTGGAATAATGCAAATACACTCAAGAAAAAAAATCATATTGAATCAACTAGTCTATGATGATTCATAAGATTCTTCCTGATCTTGTCGTAATCAAGGTCATATTATGAGCACCACTTATCATGGAGTAAGAAGAGCCTCGATGTTCTAGTTAATAAGTTTCACTTTTGGGAGTCTTCAGCAGAGAGTTTACTGGGTTAAGAACACCCCACAATATAAGCAAGTCTCAGAGCAAAGGACATGTGAGGACAAGTACTATCAGAGCAGCTCTAGAGAAAGGAATGAACCCTTCTTTATTTACTAAGCTCTACATTTTTCTCTGCTCCCCTCCCTGCCTCTCCCCTCCCCTTCAACCAAACCCTTCCTTTATAAATAAGAAAGTGTGTCTTATCCAATCAATGTGAATGCTTCATGTTCAAAGCAAGATATCTATTTTTCTGAGAGTCATGTCCAGAGTCAGCGCCCCCCCCCCATGGCAATACGGCTGACAGGGTCCTAAGTGACTGTGTGGGTCAGCCTAGGCAGGAATAAGCCTGACTGGGTAAATCCAAGGATTGCCATCAGGTCAGCATTAAACCTACATTCTGTATTTCTCATGAATCTCATGAGGGAGGTTTTTCTTTTCCAAGAAAGAGCTACTTTCTTCATCATCCCCCAGTGGTAAACTCCCTTGAGCAAAGGACATCTAGCTCCTGAGGATCCCTAACAGCCTGCTGCAGAGTAAAGCTCCCACGCTAAGTCCCCGTATTTTCTGGTTCTCATACCCTGTTCCCCACTACTATCCCAATGAAATGGTTAAGGCTTTTCCCGATGGGTACAACCTGGAATTTTGCATCCTCTAATAAATTGTCTTTCTAACCACAGAGTTATCAGTTTGGTGATTTCACTGTACCTTGCCTGCATCTGGTGTTGAAACCAAAGAGGGATGCTTGGACCCCCTAAATCCCTGACCCCACTATCACAAAGCCAGTCTGCCAACTTGGCCATCCTGGGTAAAGATCACTTGCCTCTGCTGGCTTCTGCCACTCATCATATTTGACTTCAAATATAGAGTCCATCTCTTCAACTGCTTTTCTTCTCTACATTCCCTACCCACCCACCTCTCTTCCCAGACATAGGTAAGTGTCCTGTTGGAGCTACCTTCTCTGTTTCTCTCTGCTCACTCAACAAAAGTCATGCTGGTATATCAGGCAGCCTCCCCATAGCCTGTTTGCTGTTATCCTAAGCATCTCTCCGGCTGGTCTTATTTCCCTGGAGATGCCCTTGGATTGAGACTCTGTTTTACAGCTCTTACCCTTATTGTATTGCTCTCTATGAGTCTTTCTTTCTACCTATTGGAACCCTCCTTCTAATGAGACTCATTTTTTGTAGCCCCTAATACCTATACTTGGAAGGACAAATCTTTTCTAAATCCTCTTGGCTCTGTGCCTGGGAATTCTTTACTGCCCCTCTTTCTTTAAGGGAGTTCTCCTCCATTCCACTAACCATGGAATCTTCCCATTCAGATCTCTTCAACTCTTCTGATCTCTCCCTTCAAATCTCTATCCCTCCTTGGACTCAATGATACCATTAAGCTCTCCATCTAATTTCTTACTGCAATACAGTTTGTCTGCTGTAGGAATTCCTACCACCTGTAGCTTTAAGTTACCTGTAGAAGATTGTGATCTGTGAGTCTACCCCTAAATAAATAACCCTCTATTATACTCCATTCTGAGCTACTGTGGGATTTCTTTAAGCATCCTTCTTCACTTGTCCACAATATAATCTTGATCATTGGTCTCAGTGGCTGGAAAATGGCACATTCAATTTCCAAATTCTCATGAATTGCTACAGCATCTGTGATTGCACAGCAAATGGTCTGAAATACCTTATCTCTAAGCTTCCTCCCTCTGATCACTGAGTTCAGTCTTTAAAAGATTCAAATGTCTTTTGGGTATGGATAATATTGGAAAATTGTGATGTTTAAACTACTGAAAATGGCTCTGGAGATAGCATTTGACCTGCCAGCTTTAGTATGTGTCTAAAGTTTCCTCTAAAGACTCTGTCCTGGGTCTGGCTGGCCCCTGGTTCCATGTTAGGAAGAAGGAGAACAACAAGACAGCCCAAAGAAAAGACACTATGGGCTTGGGAACAGCTAGAAGGTACAATAATTTCAATAGAGGTTGCTAGTGCTTATTTCAGATTATATAAGAAACTTTAATCAAGAAAAATGTATGTATAAAATTAAAATGGATAAATATAATTATAGATACTCAAATCTCTAAATACCTACCCCCTTCTTGATTTTGTTTACAAAAATGCTCCCTCATTCACGGTTATGGATATCTTTGAAAATTTTGCCCAAATACAAACTTTCTTTATCTTAGAATTTGTAAGACAATTGGGGGAGTAATTTTTTAAAAAAATAATCTATAAAATCCTAAATAGAAAACTTAGTTTAAAACTTGCAGCAGAAAAGGATTGATAGTTAAAGTCTATGTATAGATCATCTTAATTTACTAAAGCATATAACTTGGAAATATGTAAATTGGATATAACTCTTATTTAGAACAATAGATTTTTTTATAAAGGGGCAACACTAGGGGTCCAATAAGTTCTGTTTTATTTTACTTTCCCTGGAGGCAACACTAGGCTTCAAAAATATTTTGGATGAGGATAAATTTTAATATGATGATATTTGTCCTAAAAGTTAAAAAAATAACAGTCGAGGATAAAACCATCAACAAGGTTTATGGAAAATAGGACTTGCCAACAATATATGTTTGATGGTTAAGATTTATAAATTCCTAAGGTTGTAATGATCTCTGGTCAGGCTAACAAAAACTGACTTACGGATGTATGTCTAATCATTTATGCCTTTGGTAACTTTGCTATGTTTTAGCTGGAGAAACCGTGTCATATAAGAAACTGACATTCTATAAAGGGATTAGGAAAATGAGGTTCATAGTCTCTCAATCAAATGAGTTTATGATAATAATAAATTTTAAGACTCAAATTTAGCAGGAAAAAATTGTGGAATCCCAACATTATAAAATTTGCTAACATTATAAGCTGTTGAAGATAATTAAGACATACAAGTTAATGGTCAGACATCTTATAAATAATAAGTTTTTTTCATGTGCTCAGAACTATGTTTACTGTCATGCTACATACAAATGTAATTCATTTACAGGGACAAACTTGAAGGGAGAGACTGATCTATAGGGTCCATTATATCGTCTTCTGTATAAGTTGTCAGAGTTAAGCCTGACACAAGTAACTGAAAAGAAGCTTAAAGTAAACTTAAGGTTTGCTTAGTGTAAAATAATATTCAAAATAAGGTATATGAAAAAGAATTTAAAAGATTAGATTATAGCCCTCAAACCCTTCAGAAATTTCTGCTGAATATGGCATTTAAGGTGCTTACTGGAAGGGTGGAGCAGGGAAGGCTTCCCATGATAGACAGAGAATGCCAGTTTCTGGCAGCCGTCCTGAGGCTACATGCTCCAGCCAGAACCTGCTTTAAATGTGACATCATCAGTCACTGGGCAAAGCACTGCACTTCACCTTGCCTACTGCCAGGACCCTGCCCACATTGTGGACAGGTTGGACACTGGAGGGCCAACTGCCCCCTTTGCCTTGTCAAGGTAGGTCAGTCTCCTGAGTACCTTCTCCACAGGAAACTCTCTCAGGTCTTCAGGGCCTGGCTGCTGAAGGCTAACACTGCCCTGGAGCCTCAGCCCCCAACAAACTCATCAGTGTTACCACAGATGGTACGAGCATAATTGTCTCTGTCATTTTTAAAGATGCAGAGGTTACTTGGTCCATATTTTTTACTTACTCTGGTAAAACTTACCCTACTCAGATCTCTGTGATGGGTGTTGACAGCTGACCCCTCCTTGTTCCAGGTCTACCTTTCTTGAACAGTTAAACAGCCCTGCCTGCCACCTGCAGCTGTAGGAGCAAGCAGACCTCAGCCAGTTCCTCCCTGGAGGCTTCCTGGTCACATTCATCCAAAGTCTGCTTTGACCTGAAAAGCATTCTGGCTTTGCAATAGCTTTGGGTGTAAAGGATGGACATGTTATTGCTGATGATGCACATTTGAGAGCAGTAACAGGAACTTTAAATAACATGAGTTTCCTAAGTAAAAAAAAAACTCCAAAAACAGGGGCTTAATTACCTGCCAGACTAAATTGGTTAATAAACAAATCAATAGAGTTTCCCACCAGCCTCAGAAACTGTCCTAAGAGCTGAAGTACATAAGAAAATAAATAAAGTCCTCAATGGATTCAGGTTGTAATGAAGATTAAAATGATGAGATGGTTCTGGGTAGAAAAGGCAAAAGGTTTAAACAAGTCATGATAAAGATTAAGATGGCTGGCCATTTCCAGAGTGGGAAGAAAATATAGAAGGTTTATACAGGCTGGGAGGGTCTGGGGAAGTGAGTTAAGGTGTGTGAAAAATGAGACTCAAAGATGATAATAGGATGTTAAAATATCAAAGTTCAAATTTTCAGACATAATGTTAAACCTCTACTTAAATAAATAAAGTTGTCATTATCTACTTTTAGTGACAGTACTGGCTACTAAAACTTCAAAAATAATGAAAATTACCATAGTCACAGTTTCAAAATGTTTAAATTTCCTTTGGGCATTTTAAATTTATTCACATTTATGTTGATAGCTTTTGGGGCTTTATTTCTGCTATGGCTCAAAAACTTGAGTCTGCTCAAGCTGTTTGTAAGCAGTTATTATTAACTGCTTTCTCTGCAATGAGATTTCAATGCAGATTAAAACTGACAATGGTCTTGGTGATCTAAATAAACCTTTATCTCCTTTTGTCAACCTTTTACCATTCTCATCTCTCATGGCATACCCTATAACCCCTGAAGACAAGTCATAACTTGTCACCTCTCCAGAGGCTGGGGGACCTGGGTGAATGAAGTTGATAAATGAAGGGCACCAGATAGCTTATACTAAAGATTAAGAAAACTCACTGCTATGAAATAATGCTTTTGTACACTGAAAAGATTTGCCACTCATATTGATTTAATAAAACGCTGATTGGCCAATAGCCAGGTAGGAAGTATAGTTGGTGCAACCAGACTGAGAGAATTCTGGGAAGAGGAAAGGCAGAGGATCAGTCACCAGACAGACACAAAGGAAGCAAGATGAGAATGCTACATAGAGAAAAGGTACCAAATCACATGGCTAAACATAGATAAGAATTATGAGTTAATTAAAGTTGGGGAGCTAGTCAACAATAAGCCTGAGCTAATAGGCCAGACAGTTTATAATTAATATAAACCTTTATGTATTTTGTTGGGACTGAACCACTGTGGGATTGGGCAGGACAGAAACTTCTATTTACAACTCACCCAATTATAAAGTTCTCATGAGTTCAATCTGTATACAACCACAAGGATAAGCCACACTGACAAAGCTCTATCCATACATAGATAAATCAGCCATGGTCTGTGCTACCCCATTCTATTTTCCTCTTCTCCAGACGTTGGCAGGCTATGGCCTTACTGGTCATTATTGGAATAAATAAGAAGCTTCAGTAGCTTCTAAAGGGGCTAGGCTGTAGTCTATGTCTGTCCCATAAGTAATCCACTCAGCTGGCAGACACCATCCAGGAGTCAGCCTCAGCCCTATACCTTCCAAAACCAGCTCACCTACACCTCCCTAGCATTAGTCACCCCACACAACCAGAGAACCCTGGATGTGCTGACCACCTAAAAGGGAGGCATTTTGCTTCTTCCTTAATGAACCAGTCCAGAAGAAAAGATTAAAGATTTATACGAGCTGGCGCTGAGTGACCCCCTTGTTTCCTAGAGATTCTGCTCCTAAATTAGGGAATCCACAGAAAGAATAAAAACATACTGCCATTGACTGAGTATTTGTTTTACTGGGACATCATGTCAGTATGCTGTCAAAATTCCTTTTATAGTTTCTTAACTTCTGTACTTCTTCGGTGTTATATAATTATATCTGATGATTTGGAACTAGGAACCTCAGATGAGAAAGAACATGTGGTGTTTGTCTTTCTGGCTCTCTCATACCTCATGCAATAAAGTATTGAGGTCCATCCATTTACCTGCAAATTTCATGATTTCAATTTTTCTCAGACATAAAGAATATTCTGTTGGGTGTATGTACCACATTTTTGTTATCCATTCATTTACTGAAGGATATTTAGGTTGTTTTCATTTCCTATCTTTAGTGAATACAGCAGCAATGAACATGACTGAACATGTATCTGTGGAGTATGATATCAGCAAGGAACACGGCTGAACATGTAATTGTGGAGTATGATATCAGCAAGGAACATGGCAGGGCATGTGTCTGTGGAGTGCGATAGCAAGCCCTTTGGACATATGCCAATGAGTGGTATAGCTGGGTCATATGGTAGATTTATTTAGCTTTTTGAGGATTCTCCATACCAATTGTCAGAGTCCCTGAACCACTTTGCATTTCTACCAACAGTGACAGAGGGCTCTTCTTTCTCCAAAACATTGCCTCGTTTTGTTGTCGGTTTGTTATTTTATTGATCGTAGCCATTTTGACTGGGGTGAGATGAAATCTCAAAGTTGTTTTAGTTTGCATTTCCCTGATTGGTAGGATGACCACCACTTTTTGAGGTATTTCTTAGCAATTTTTATTTTTTCTATTGAAAATTTTCTGTTTAGATCCCTACCCCATATTTTAAAATGGGGTTGTTTGTTCATTGACTCTTTGTTATTTGAGTTCTTTGTATAATTTGGATATTAACTCTGTCAAATGTATAGCTTGTGTGTGTGTGTGTGTGTGTGTGTGTGTGTACAACAATAGCAATAGAAGAAAAAGAGGCTATCAACCTGAGATCTGGGTAGCATGGGAGGGATTTGAGAGAGGACCACTGGGAGGCCCTGAGGGAGGAGTGGAAGAGGGGAAAGCGGTACAATTCCGTCTCAGTTAGAAATGTTATCTGTTGTCTCTTCAAACACCATTGCTGACTTTTCTCTTTCTTCTCTCAGTTGAAAATAAACAGACATTTGTCTCACCGCATCCTACAGATCTTTGGCATTGCGCTTCATTATTTTTTCATTTTTTTCTCCCAGGATCTGGAGGTCTTCTAATTGATCATTTTGCCATGTCTCTGCTCTTGACCTTATCTACCAAGTTTCTAGTTTTAGATATTATATATATAAAAGATGTTCATTTTTATACAGTTTTCTACTGAAATTACTCATCTTTCCATTATTCTCCCCATCTTTTCTGCTTCTTGCAATTCTTTGTTATTGTTTTTATTTATTGAGCTATACATTTTTCTCTGTTCCTTTCCCTTCCCCCCTCCTCTTCTACCCTCTCCCATAACCTCCATGCTCCCGATTTACTCAGGAGATCTTGTTTATTCCTCCTTCTTATGTAGATCCATGTATTTCTCTCTTAGCGTCCTTTGTGTTGTCTAGGTTCTCTGGGATTGTGAATTGTAGTCTGTTTTTCTTTGCTTTACATATAAAAGCCACTTATGAATGAGTATATATTTGTTATCCACTAATTTGCTCTATTTTTGATCTTGATAATTCTTCTCATGCTTCTTTAGCTATCTAATTTTTGCTTTTGTCTTAAATTTTATATGAGACCTTGCACATAAGATAATAATAGTCTCCTTGTAGAGTGTTCAATTTCCAGATTTAATTAGAACTCAAACTGAGATGGAGCTAGATTATGAAGTTAATTAAATTCAGTCCACTTTTGTTTTCTAGTGTCTCGTCTTCCCTGCTTTTGACTCAGATCCTTATAGACTTCTGAGATAGTCTTTGACAGTCTCCAATCATCTGCTCCATAAGCTTGCAAACATTTTAGCTGCCTTGTAGCTGATGAAGTCCCTCCTTCAGTATTTCCTTGTCTGCCTAACATTCTGTACCAGGAGACGTTATAGTGTGTTTATAATTGCTTCTCTATTGCTGTGATAAGACACCATGACCCACACATCTCCTAGAAGGAATGGTTTATTTGGGATTACTCTTATAGAGGATGAGTTTGTCGTGGTGAGGCAGTGTGGCCCCAAGCAGCAAGCACAGCAGCTGAGCAGGACGGTGAGAGGTCACAGCCTTTACTGAAAGCATGAAGCAGAGAGCAAACTGGAAATGGCTGAGCATTTAAAGCTTCAAAGCCCACCTCCAGTACCATATAAGGCCGCACCCCCAAACCTTCCCAAACAGCCTCACCAACTGGGGATCTTTGTTTATATTCTCATTCGAACCCCACAGTGAGTTTGTCTGAAGGTTTCCAGCCTCCCACACAGGGATTCAGAAAATGAACTCTGATGTAGAACTGCTGAGTTTCTGCTTTTTACACCACTCTTGCACAACCACCAAAAGACTTTCTAGTCTCTATCCATCCCTCAAGTCCAACCTTCAGTCATTACCCTGATTTAACAAGTACCCTTAGTTAAGAAAATGGTCAAAAGGAGCTGCTCTCCCAGGAGGACCTGCTTCTCCTTCCTTTAGTTCACTCAGTCCTTTGGGCACCACATCTACCCAATATCCCCACACCATATACATACATACAATGATAAAGGGGACTACACAAAAATGAACATGAAAATATAAAGCAATTATGTATGTAGGTAAAAATCATATATACAAAAGTCAATTTTCATTATGTGAAGTATTTTCATTCTGCAAAGTCACCATGAACTGTACATCAAAGAATATTGGATCTCTGATCTTGGGAAATGTAGAACCACACATTTATATATACTCTTGACTGTTTTGTTTTGAGCTTACAGGTATACTAGCATTACTATAACTCCTAACCAGATAAAGCTTGTTGAATAGCTCTACTTTTTTTCTTGAAGTACACAGAGCCTACTTGGATTTAGGAATGTTAGCCAGCACTTTAGACTTGTATTTAGGAACATTCTGAGCAGTAAAATCACCTCCAAAAAAAGAGCACAAAAACCAAAGTGAAAATAAAGAGACTCTGAGTAGTAGATCACCAGAATGAGAGAGAAAGCAGACACTAATATTGTTTGACTAGCTGGTAGTGTCTTCTTAAGTCAGTGGTCCTCAACCTCCTAATGGTGTGACCCTTTAATACACTTCCTCATTGTGGTGATCCCAACCATAAAATTATTTTTATTGCTACTTCATAACTGTAATTTTGTTACTGTTGTAAATTATACTGTAAATATCTGTGTATTCTGATGATCTTAGGTAACCCCATGAAGGGGGTCATTTGGTCCCCAAAGGGTTTGTGACCCACAGGTTAAGAAGCACTGCTGCCTAGTGTATGAAATAATTTTCCACTATGTACATATATGTCACCAAAAATTTCAAAATGCTGAATGCTTTGATTTTGACATGAGAAATTTTGGCAAGTATGAACATTTAAAAATAAAAAAATTGTGAATGATCTATGTAAATATAATGCATCATAATGTTAATATAAACAAACTATATTCTAAAGTATTTATATGTAAATATACATTTTATACAGTAGATATGTTTAAAAATAAATTACACCTGTGTGTTCCACATTCTTTGACTCTTTTAACTTCTAGGTTGATACTTATTACTTCCTACTTCATTCTTGTTAGAAATAGGAGCTCTCAATTAACATTTCAAGTATTTATTCAGTTTTCTGTTAGTACCATGTGCATTTCTTTCTAGAGCCCTTGGGAACCTTCTGCTAGACACACATTTGGCCACAAGTGGTGAATAATTTATAGCACTATTGAACTATTTCTTCTGAGGATCACTGCCACCTGCCAAGCCAGCTTCATCCTAATCTGGTTAACTCCTTGCCAAATCTCTCTACCGAATCTAGTTTTAGTAGGGATATTGTCTTAGAGTTTCTATTGCTGTGAAGAGATACCATGACCACAGCAACTCTTACAAAAAAAAATTAAGTCTGGTGGCTGGCTTACAGTTCAGAGGTTCAGTCCATTATCATCATGGAGGGACATGGCTGCATGCAGGCGTACCTGGTGTTGGAGATGAAACTACTACATGTCAATATTCAGGGTAGAGGAATTAGGCTGAATCACTGGGTGTGGCTTGAGCATATGAGACCTCAAAGCCTGCCTCCACAATGACACACTTCCTCCAACAAGGCTACACCTCTGGGCGCATTTTCTTTCAAGCCACCACAGATAGTAATACCTCTATATTCACTAGTGTGTATGGACAGTTATTGAAATGGATAATGTCAATCTCAGCTCTCCTGCATTTCTAAGAACATTCTATCATGGTTGCTGGGAATAAGACTCTTAGAAAATTGTGATCTCTAAACTAGATTATAAATTAGCCTTGGATGGGAGAGGATCTGCCCCCCCCCAGTGGAGATGGCGCATGTTCCCACANCCCCCCCCCCAGTGGAGATGGCGCATGTTCCCACACCTGGACCACTGAAGACAATGGAAAGAAAATGCCCAAGCAGAAGGGAAATCATTGTTCTGCTTTGGATATGAGACGCCTCATCAGGCTCATTTATTTGAAGATCTGGTCCCCAGATGGTGGTGCTGTTTGAGGACCTTCATGGCACCTTTGGCATTGTGGACTAGCTGGCTGTTTGTGTTAAGGCCACTCCATGGCCCCTGACATCCATATATCTAGAGTCTGGAATATTCGGGTGGAAGTTCCATCCCAAGCCCCCTCCCCTGGGAGTTGCCTCAGTCCAGACTCCACCTCTGAGAAAGCCCAACGATGACCCCTCCTCATAGATGCTCAAGACCACTCCCACAGGGTATTAAATCGTTCCCCAAAGAAAAAACATGTGGTTTTTGAGTCTTCCTTCGTCATCTCCTCTCTGGGGGGCTGGAAGGCCACCTGAGAGCCTTGGTACCCATCAAACCTGGGCTTTTTTCTGTTCGGTTTGATTTGGTCTGATTTGGATTATTGTGTTGATGGAGAGGTTTATAGGGGTACAAAAACTTCTCACTAGCAGAGGTGTGTTGCTGAGGGTGCAGGCCTGGAAGGTGAAATCCGCTTCTGGTTCTGGTCTGAGCTCTTTGCTTCCTGATCGTCCAAGATACAAAGCAGTCCTACCACCAAAACCCTTTTGCCTGTCTTCCCTGCCATGGCGGACCTACATTCCCTGGAACACAGCCTAAATAAGACCTTCTCCCACAAGTTGCTTTTCCTGTGTATTTTGTCACATGGTGAGGAGAGTAAGGAACAATTTTCCGAAAGAGTCATTTCTGTCTCAACTCTAAATCCTTCCTGGTTCCATAGACCTGTTTCGGTTTTCAGGGAAGGATAGAAGGGGAGACACAGCTTAAAGAATATTAACACTTAACTGCAAGAGTTGGGGATAGCACAGGTAGATAGGAGAAAACCTGGCTAGCAGTCATTACCAGAAGCTCTTCAGAAGCTGAGAGAAGCCCCAGGTCTTCTAGTGTTAATTCAGTTAATTTCTTGGGGGGCTCGGACAGAGGGAGCTGCCCCTCCCCTGCAGAAAAATTAAAAGTGAGCTTACAGGATTCCTGTCCCAAAGATGGAAGCCTAGAGAATCCAGTCACCATATTCTGATTGTGCTTTTGACCAAATTTTCTATGCTGTGCTCATTAAGTGTGAAACTTGGTTCATCTTGAAGTTCATCCACTGGGCTTGTTTCTGTCCTTCCAATTCAGGATTGCTAGTGAGGGGTCAACCAAAGCCCCCATACAAATCTGCCCAGGGGCGCTTTGGCCAGGTAGGTGTCTCTTCTCTACCATGTGAAAGACATAATTCTGCCCCACGAGAACTCTGGTCTACATTATTCCCTTCCAAGGGTTCTTATAAAGCAGAGCAGACAGAGAGGTGAATCATTTCAAGATGATAAAATGGCACGGAGCCCACAAACGCGGGGAGGAGGCTTTTCCTCTAATCAGATGAAAAAACAGGAACATTTTATCATAATAAATGTAATCTGTTTATAAACATTCTGCACACTCACACACAAATATGTATAGTAAAAAAAATACTTTGAAAAAGGAGAAGGAAAGATCTCATCTGCCTCCAAAGGAATGATTTCAAGGTATGGAACTGGGAAATCTTGAATCTAAAACAGAACTGAGAGTCCATTTGCTTTGGACTCTCAGAATTTGACCCATGTTTCATTGCACACATTATGACAAGGGTTTACTTGTACTCCAATCTACACTGTGATTTTTTTCCAGGATGACGAGCTTTTCCTTTCTTTCCTTTCAGCTTCAGCATGGCTGGAGCACAGCAGATGCTGCTGAAACAATCCAGGGATCTCTTTAAACTGCCCCAATTGAAGGTGATTTAATCCTAATCCAAATGTTTCCAGTGAGTAAGGGTACTCACCCCTTTTCGAGGCAGCTCATTCCAAACCTGGAACACTGTAAGTACTGCAGAAGTCTCCTTTGTATTGCGAGCAAATATTCTTCCCTTTAATGCTCACTCATGGATCCTAGCTTTGCCTTACAGAACATATAAATGGAGGCTATTCTGTTGCTAATGCAATAATCTATAATGTGGCTTTCCAATTATATTTTTATGCCTATGTAATCCTCTACTCCCACCCCCATCACATTTGGAATAAAGACATTTACTTTTCTTGGGCCAAATATATCTTTTCCCCAAACATGCTTCATATAAATGGGCTCTAGATCTGCTACTGCCCAAAGTTAATCCAAGGATGCTTTCCATTGTCTCAGGTCCATATCCAGAGGCTTCTGTGACCCAAAAACATGTTCCTGTCCATGCTACATAGGCCTTCTGAATCACATGTACACACAGCTCCAGTGAGCTGATGCCTCCAAGATTGTCTCAGGAGGTTCGTCATGCATTCTGTCCCCAATCCTCGCTGTTCAAGAACTGCTGAAGAGGGGAACAGAGACAGATGAAGGCATTGTTAAAGAGAAAGCGGAATGGCAATGGTGGTATTTTTGTTGTTGTCCACTCATTTCACTGGAGCTGCATCACACCCCGTTTTCCTGTCTGAGTTCATAGCTTTCCAACTTACTGCCTCATTGCTACCACTAGGAGAGACCCTGTCACTGCAGAGGCACCTATGCACATTTGCAAGTGACAGACGCAATCTGTGGGCTGCTTCGTGTACAGGCTACAGGAATACTGAAGCCTGGCAGGGCATTGCTCAAAGTGAGTTCAGAAGTCCTAAGTGAGAGGTCTCAGTAGCAGACCAGCTACGGGCTCTCTATGATGCCTTGAAATCAGGTTCACAGGAGTGAGTGGGTCTTGCGCTACCATCCCAGACAGTACTTCTAGATATTTTTGAATATTGGGTCTCCATACAAATTTTCCTTTGAAGATGCAGCTCTTTGGCTAAACCAGCCATTATTTTATGGAGAAGTGATCTTGATTCAGAAGGCTGTCATGGTTCACATTAACCTGATAGTGGGGATTACAAGCAGGTCTCTTGCATGCTGGAGATACAGGCAGATGGCTGCTGTGAGTTCCCAGGGACAGGGAGCTAGCTCCTGCTGGCCCAGGTCTCCATTGCCAGCAGAGCCGTATAAGGATATTCTCCTTAATGAAGAAGAGATTTTTTTTTCTGAGCTCTGCTGGGAGAGTCCAGGTGCCTATAACCCAGTCGGGTTCCTTCCCTACCACTTTCTCAATTGCTCAGAGTCAAGAAATGCCTTCTTGCACAAAGCAATCCCCAGACTACTTTATGTTCTTGCTCTGCTTCACCTGAATTATCCGGCTCTCTTGCCTAAATTGTTGCTTTTCTCAAGTCCTCTTCATCATTCTCTGTATCGAGAGAGCACCATTTTAAGATGCTGAAGTAGTTGTGGAAAAACATTAGTGAGGTCGGGAACTTAACATGGAGAGATGAGGCACTTCTGCAAGACTCCCTGATAAAGTAATGGATAAAAAGCACATCCCTTATGTGGTGGTGTGAGTGAAAATGAGCCCCATACGCTCAGCTCATAAGGCACGGTGCTGTGAGGAGGTGTGGCCTTGTTGGGAGAAGCGTGCCACTGGAGGTGGGCTCTTGAGCTTTCAGATGCTCAAGCTAGGCCCAGTGGCTCACTCTTCTTCCTGCTGCTTGTGGATCCAGAAGTAACCCTCAGTTACTTCTTCAGCACCATGCCACCATGTTTGCCACCATGATGACAAGGAACTAAGTCAGTTCCAAATAAATGTTTTCATTTATAAGAGTTGTCGTGATCATGGTGTCTCCTCATAGGAATAGAAACCCTAACTAAGACACCCTAGAAAGGAAGCGACTTCTCTTGTTCTTGAGACACTCTTGAGAACAGCTGAAGAAGTGAAACTCTATGAATGCTATCTTCTGCTCTGTTGCCCTCTAATGTGGTTCCTGGTCAGGGAAGACGTCACATGGTGCTCACATAGTAGCTCATGGAATCAATGAAGCCTCCAATCCAGTCTCTCAAGAAGAGAGAAGCAGGGAGATGATGACTCAGAGGTTAAGAGCATTGCCTGCCCTTCCAAAGGCCCTGAGTTCAATTCCCA
>LOEQ01002933.1:141847-161588 GCA_001685075.1 Bramus lutescens | reverse complement strand
TTCTATGAGGTTCAGTGTGGCTGGCTTTATGTTGAGGTTTTTGATCCATTTGGATTAGAGTTTTGTGCATGGTGATAGATATGGATCTTGTGCCAGCACCTTTTATTAAATATGCTTTTTTTTCCACTTGATATTTTTTGCTTCTTTGTCAAAAATCAGGTGTTCAAAGATATGTGGATTGATATCCAGGTCTTCTATTCAGTACCCATTGGTTCTCCTGCCTGTTTTTATGCCAGTACCAGGCTGTTTTCAGTACTGTAGCTCTGTAGTAGAGTTTGAAGTCAGGGATTGTGATGCCTCCAGAAGTTCTTTTGTTGTACAGGATTGTTTTGGCTATCCTGGGTTTTTTGTTTTTCCATACAAAGTTGAGTACCGTATAAACTTAGTTCTAAACAAACCATCAAGTAGAGATGCCAAATTAGCCAGTCAGCTCTAGAAGAGTCATTAATTCTTAGAGAACTCAGACTCCCACGAGAAGTTCAGGAGTTAAGACCTGAGCTAACCTGCTCAATAGCACATCTTTGGATATGATATCTCTGTTTTCCCTTTCATCACTGCCCATTCTTATACTGCATTTTACATTTTCAAATAAAGTCATCTTCCTTTAAGTCCTTGTTTCAACTTAAGAAAAACTAGCTTAGTACAGAAATTGAGCTGCAGACCTTCACATTTATGTCCAGCCAGTAAAGCTTGAAGTCTCTCAGAGCAGATTGCTCTGTTCTGAATTCACGGAAACTGGCATATCTTGACATGGACAAGTCACCTCTCATGTAAGGCAAGAGTCACAAT
Source organism: Bramus lutescens (assembly GCA_001685075.1). Lineage (NCBI taxonomy): Eukaryota > Metazoa > Chordata > Mammalia > Rodentia > Cricetidae > Bramus > Bramus lutescens. The sequence goes on along the minus strand of LOEQ01002933.1, from coordinate 160,799 downwards.
CAAGTGTAAGTGCTGGTGATTCAGGACCCTGCTCCTAGCTTGGCTAAGGAAGCTCAAAAGTTCCCAAAGGGAACAAGATTCCTAACACCCTGGGAATGTTGAAATCAAGGTAATTATTTGAGCTGGGATGTTTTTAATAAAGTAAATATTAAATCAATAGGAATGGTTTCCAACTCCTTACAAAGAGACAGGGAAAGGCGGGGAAGGCCGGATAGCTTGGTGGGGAGTGTGAGGATCTCTGCTGCAGCCAGGAACCAAGCTTGGGCTTTGTTGTATAGCAAAGGCTTCATTCCACAACCAAGAGTCAGAAATAACACAGAAAAACTCTCTGAACCTCGACCTGAAATACTTAGTTTTTCTTTCCATTTTTCAATCATTTGCAGTGAATTCAAATAGGTTAATAACTTGACAGTATTAGTCACATTTAAAGTGTGCTTACCACACCCTTACTGAGACAGGCACCAACAGTTCCAGCAGCTCTAGAGGCTAAGGTAGATAAAATGCCTGAGCCCAGAACTTCAAAGCCAACCTGGACAAATAGTAAGAATACCACCTTAAAGAAAGTAAAATTCAACCCAAGGTCAATAACTGCTGGCAGGTCAAGTCCAGAAATGGCCCAGTTAAATTTTTCATATTTTGAAGTATTTGAAAGTAATTGTGGCTTGTGTGAGCTTTTAGGAAGTTGAAAGTAGAAGGTATCTGTTTAGGTGATCTGGTTTCTTTTCTGTTGCTCTGACAAGGCACACTGAGTAAGCAACCTATGAGGAAGATATGGTTTATTTCCGCTTGCAAATTCCAGTCTGTCACTGAAGGAACTCAGGGCAGGAGCCCGATGCAGAAACAATGGGGGAATACTGGCTGCTGACTTGTCACAGAGTCATGTTTAGCTAGTTTTCTTACACAGGCCAGGACCACCTGAGCAGGGAATGGTGCCACCATGGTAGGCTCAGCCCTGCTACATCAACTAACAGCCAATACAATCCCCAGTAGACACCGCCAAATCTGATCTGGGCACTTACCCTGCTCACATGACTCTAGGCTATGCTAAGCTGACAGCTGGGGCTAACTAGAGTAGGTATGAATTCTTAGCACGGGTCAGATAAGACCACAATTTGGATATTGAAGCCAAATAAAGCTGTCCTGAAGAACTGTGACTGAGTTTAAATCCCAACAGCACCAGCAAATGTTACATACTCAGCAGAAGAGATAACTGTTTTGGATAACAATTCCCTGTCTATTTCCAAAGTGATTTTGAATGTCACCAAAGAAAAGATATGATAAATGACCAAGGGAATGAATATAACGGTTATCTTAATGTGATGATCATTACACAGTCTATATATACATGTATTGAAATAACATGTCATAATATGTAGTAGTGTGCCAATTGAAAATACTACTTACAAAAGAAAAAAAAACAACATAACTTATTAGCCACTGGTTAAATATCAATGAGAATACTTGACTTATATCTTCATAACGATGAGGTTGGTTACCATTAAGATGGAGATTTCATTTGGATATGGAGCTGCAGTTAGTCAGCCTCTTGCGCAGTGCAGGTGAGAATGTAAACAATACAGGCACGCTACCAGAACCATTTGACAGGTTATGATAAAGTTACATGTGCACATACAATACAATCCAGCAGTTTCGTTCCCTCAAAGGCATGCCCACAGGCTAAGCTGACCCAAAAGTCCCTCACTGAGACTCTCCTGCCAGGTGATTTTTATTTTGTGTCAAATTGAAAATTAAAACTAACCATCATAATCAGAAGGCATATACTATATATAATATTTTATAATAATTAAATTGGTTTCCTAAAACACAGGTGATACTAACAGCAGAAGATGACCTAAGATAATAATAGCATTTAAAATAGTGGTACAATTTGAAACTGAGTTACAAAATATTTGGAGAAAAGTTTATTCAGTTGAAAAATTATTAGAGAATAAGACTGTGAAAATGATATTGTGTGGGCAATAAATGGGTAGGGTACAAGTTTTCGTAATGCCTCATAAGTTCTAGAAAGGACCAGAAGATAAGACCAGCACAAAGCCACTGCTCTTCCACAAGTTTTGAAGGAGTGAAGTTTCTAGTTAAAAAAAAAAGTCTTCAGTTGCAACACTTGATAAAAATCTGTGACCTCTCTCTCTCTCTCTCTCTCTCTTTTTCTCTCTCTCTCTCTGTGTGTGTGTGTGTGTGTGTGTGTGTGTGTGTGTGGTGTAAGTATGTGTGGTATAGGTGTTTGTGGTGTAGGTGTGTGCATAGGGAGTGTATTTGCCCATGTCAAACCAGAGGTATTCTTCCTTTTGTCTCAACCTTACTTTTTTGTTTTGTTTTGGGTTTGGGCTTTTAAAAAATATTTTAATTGAAATAGAATTGTATCATCCCTCTTTCCTCCCTTTATTCCCTCAAGGTACCCTTCCTCCAACCCTTCCCATGACCCCAACTTTCAAATTGCTAGTTTCTTTTTCTTTGTTATTGTCATATATACATACAGGTCTGTATGCACAAACATTTAAATACAACCTGCTCAATCCACTTTTGCTGTTTATGTATAGGTGCTTTCTGGCTGACCACTCTCAATTAGACAGCCATAAGGGGGCTTATCCCTGAGAAAGGCAAATTCTCCTTCTCCAAGCATCTGTAGAGACGTGTAGCCACCATGCCTCACCAAAGAAGCTCCTTATGACAGCAAATGGAGACCATCACAGAAAACCACACTGGATGCAAGGCAGCCATCAATGGATCATAAGGAGCCCTTTCCCAGTGTATATCTCTGTATCACACACAGCACCTGCCTTTGGAACTGGATTTCTCACTGAACCTAGAGTCAGGCTGGACAGTGAGTTCTGGGATCCATCTGTCTCCATCCTGTTCCCCACCCCACCTCTATAATATAGGATTATATCAAATACTATCATGCCCAGCCTTTAAAAAAAGTCTGAGTTCTTGCATAGCAAGACTTTCATATATTGACCCATCTCCCCATTGTCCTTTCATTTTGTTTCAATGAAGAAAAAATTTAACTATTCAATGAGTTGACCACACACAGAATTTATAGTCGAAATCACAACTTTCAATCTCCACACAGCCTGAGGTTGACCCAAAGGAAGTCTCCACAAAAACTGCGACAGAACTGAAAAAGAAAACACATTGACAAAATATGTTTTTCAACATTTTATCTCACAATGAAATTGAATTCCCCTTTGCTTGTTGTTGTTTCTAGTACAATATCAGTTGCGGAATGAGAGTATATTTATCGATACCACCATTTCCAAACTCTTTGGAAGAACCTTGGAAATTGCAAAGAAGTGACAGACTCCAAGTGCAAACATATGCAGGCGAAGAATCACCCTAAAAGATTTCAAAGACATAGCTTGCTTACATCTCTCTGATTCTTCCTTCCAAATATTTCAATGCATTTCATGGGTGCCTTGACGGCTTATTGTTCTTGTCTCCAACAGCACTTTAGAGTTCTCATAAGCTATGCAGTCCCTGAACAGTGAATCACTGTGAAGTCTTGAGCTACAATGGTAAACACAAGGGCACACAAGGTGCACAAGGTGAGGTAGACTGTCTCGGAATCTACTTTTCAAAGGGAAAGCATTCACTTAGTAAGCTGCTAAATTCAGTTTCCATGGGGAATTTACTTCAGGAGCATCATCTCTATAAGTAGCCCCAGAGTGGAAAAGAGATGGAAAATTACTGATGTCAAAAGAGACAAAATGGTTAGGGAAGTTACATTGTACACTGTTGTGCACTTTGAATGTTGAGCCACACCACAGTGAATTTTCTAGAAATCAAGTGTTTCCATGTCAGAAAGAACCAATTATCTAATGCACCCAGCATGGTAAACTTCTCAGTAATTCAATACACAAAGAAGTTAAAAGACTCATTAATTAGAGGATCATAGAATTGAGAGTGAAAAGGGAAAATTGGGTATTTTGAAGTAATTAATAGTTTTGGGTGCTGAACAACCAATTTAAAGTAATTAACCAAGTGGAAAGAAAAAGCTCATTTGAGCCCTTTGGCAAAGAATTCCAGAGCCCGCAAGGATGGCTGCTTGTGTTGTCTACTTTTCATCTATATTGTTTGCTCTTTTTAAGTCTTTAAAATAAAATGACAAAATTATAAATCTCGGTTTACATTCCCACATACAAAGACAGTGCTCAACAGCCATCATGATGGCTGAGGGTGGGGACCAGCTGCCAAGTCTGGCCTTGAGGGAACGGGTTTCTGTGTGCTTGCTGTGTCCTCCTACCATGCATGCAGTACTGCAATTGCCAAGAGGAGAAGGGAGAGACCTGTGGAAATTATTGCTGATTTCTAGTCAAGAAGATTGAATCTAGAATTTAGCCTTACACGTCACAAATAGCAAATAGGCCAAGCTATCTCTCTTCCCTGGAGAAACTATATGTTTAACTGATGTCAAGTAAGAGTGGTGCTGGTGACCTTAGATTTTCTCTCAGTTGCTATGACAAAGAGTATAAATGATTATTCTTAGAACAAGTATCGTATTTTATAAAGTTAGCAAACTCTAATTCAGCTGATTGAATCTTTACAGTGACAAATCTAAATACTTTAGTATCAAACATTCAACCACAAATCAAAAATCCTTTCCAATTTCATATTATAGAAAAGCATACAAGTGTGAAGACTTCTTGTGTGTTAAATTGTATGCATTTTCTTTCTTTTTCCCCTTTTCTTTCTTTTCTTTTCTTCTTCTTTTTTTTCTTTTTGGTTTTTCAAGACAGGGTTTCTCTCTGTGTAGCTTTGTTGCCTGTCCTGGAACTAGCTCTTGTAGACCAGGCTGGCCTCAAACTCACAGAGATCTGCCGTCCTCTGCTTCCCAAGAGCTGGGATTAAAGGCATGCGCCATTACCATCCAGTTTCTATGCACTTTTTTTTTTGAGGAAAGTAGGATTAAAGATGAACCCCAGAAAATACTTTAGTAAAACTTAAAAGAAATAAGCCAATTCATGCCTACAATGAGAAAATGACCACAAGATGTACCTATGCTGAAGCAACAAGCTGATGGTATTTCCTTTGTTATAGGCAACAGGGCATCATTTGAAGCAAATCTCTCTCTCTCTCTCTCTCTCTCTCTCTCTCTCAGCATAAAGGTCAAAGGTAATGCTGTCAAGTCAGACAGCTGTTTTTAAAGACTTCTTTACAAGCAGTTATGCCATGTTCTTTCTTAAAGACAAATGGAACCACTGGTACAGTGCCATTGGCATGAATGGTCTCAGCAGTGGACTCTGCATCAGAAAGTGTCAAGCCCATTTTCCAGCTACAGAAGACTAACCCAAATACTTCCATCACCTGGTGGCTTCTTCCACCCTGATATGTTTTAAATCTGAGAGTCCCACCTCCAACTGGAGTTGCCCAGTGGGACTTGGAGATGGCAGACTGATCTAAGAGTTAAACCAGAGGGACAATTGCCTTGAAATATCTGAAGGACCCCTCAGAGCAGCGTGCTGCTCCGAAGAGTCCATGCGCCCAGTCCCCAGAATTACATCACAGAAATAGTTTGTCACTGTCAGCAATTAGAGGAGCTGCACGGTGACTCATGACAGTAGGACAACGTTCCCTGTTCACACAAGGAGCTTGCATTCCGTGGCCCTCGGGGAGGGAGAAACAGAACACACTTTGAAAGACCTTTTAGGAAGCATATGCATGTTCTGTTCTGGCCTCCAGCTTTCTGGACACAAGGACAGCATATTTGAAGGTCACTGTGGGCAAAGTTGCCAGGTCTGGGACTTTAATTTAGAATCAAAGCATGTCAGAAGTACACGAAAGCTTAGATGCAGTATTAGTTTCCCATCTGCGGCTGTGAGAAAATGTGCTGAAAAAAAAGCGACCGAGGGGAGAAAGGGCTGATTTTTGCCTACAGTTCCAGAAGGGGTACGGTCCGTTGTGGCAGGAAAGGCGTGGCTGCAGGAGCATGAGATGGATCTGTCACGTTGCATGAGCATCTCAAAGCTCAGAGAAAACAGTAAGTGGGGCCCAGCCTGTGAAGCCTCAAGGCCCGCCCACCACAATGCGCTTCCTCTGCTCCATAAATGTTATGGAACTTTCCCAAATTGTACACCAGCTGGGGACTAGTGCACTCACGTGAGCTTATAGGGGACATTCCACATTCAAGTTACAACGGAGTCCCCAGGATTACTCATTCCCAAACCTTAAGTATCATTTAGGGCATTGGGTGACATTATAGACCCCTGGGCCCCACCCCAAAGATGCACGACTCACGGAATCTGTTCTGTAACACCATTGGACAACCTCAGTGATTTCCAGAGAAGCTGAGAATCAGAGGGAGAAAGCACCATACTCCGGGTGTCGCAGTAAAAGCATTGCCTGGGAGACTTCCCTCACGTGAGGCATAACCCTTAGAGGCTACTCCTTGAAAATGCCTGTCCTCACTCACTGCTGTTTTGATGGGAGCAGCATCTTACCAAAGAGCCCACTGTCGCTGCAAAGAGCAAAAACAGCGTCCAGGACCGGTTATGCGGCAATGTGGGGGCAGGTGTTGTGGGTGAAGTTGAAGTGCCCTGCTCTCATGGGAATATCTTCATCAAGAATCAAGGGGACTGGTATTGCTCTACAGCCAGTTCCTCTTAGGCAAATATTGTGGAACTTTATCCTCAGGGCATGGTGTGGTGGCAACTATCTTGAATGCAGATGGTGGTTACACACAGGAGACACTCACATTTGGGCTCACTAACATTCCTTTGCAGAAGAGGGAAGGGCTCGTGAAGTGCATGAATATCCCAACCCAAGGATGCATACACTGTTAATAGGATTGGAGGAGGGGGCCTCTTCTTTGGTGGCACAGATGCCCTTCACTTGTATGTGTTCCTGTACACCCACATGCCCGTAAGTAACCCCTCACTTGTCTGCCCATAAATAACCCCATTTAAGCTCATTGGATTTCCAACCTAGACTTGGGTGGAATTGTTTCTTTGGTCTCTCATTACCCTCCAGGGCGAATAGAAATAGGATCCCAAGGAAAGAGTCAACCACAGCAAACCACTCCGCTGCCTTTTTCTGTGTCTGGCCAATGATGAGCCCGGGCTGGGAGATATCTCATATCTCCTCTAGACCTCAAATTATACGTTTTGCCAATGTGTGTAGAAGAAAAATTGTGCTCTCACGATTTTAGTCACTTAATTATTATATGACTAGTCATAATTACACTAATCGTTGACAGTTAATTAGTACTAAGTACCAGATAATGTCCCAAGCTGTGTGTGTGTGCGTGCATGTGTGCACACTCGCGTGTGTGTGTGGTGTTACTATTCCCATTTTTCAGATGTGGAGATGAAGACACAGAAAGCAGAGTAACTTTCCTAGGGTCACATGACTAATGAGTCTCAGAGGTGGAAAGAAAAGAGATAAAGTAAGGCATTAGAATGGCACTTTTAGATGCTAATCTTTTCTCACATTATACTTTGCCTTTTGACTTTCTTCACTTAAGGCTCATAAGCTCATCTGTGTTGTTATTTTAGACAGTCAGACAAAGGTGACATTTTTTGCCTCATGTCTTTCACTTGCTTAGAATTTTAGAGGAAGCAAAAGGAGACATGAGATCAACGATTTAGGAGAAAACATTGAGTGATGTTTATATGCACATGCATATACAGACAGACAAACACATACAGAAAGTGTGCGCTAACAGGAGAGAAGAGCAATGGAGAGAGAGAGAGAGAGAGAGAGAGAGAGAGAGAGCAAGAGTGAGGGGAAACACTGCTACATAGCACACATGGTTTGACTCTTTCTCTAAGGAGAAACCCTGCAGAAATCCCAGTGTTGGCGGATGCTGCTCATTCGTTCCCAACCACTCAGATTCGAAACACACACACACACACACACACACACAGAAACCATATTAATTAAATCACTGCTTGGCCAGTGACTCTAGTGTATTTTCTAGCTAGCTCTTATATCCTAAACTAACCCATCTCCATTAATCTATGCATCACCAGGAGGTTGTGGCCCACTGGCAACATTTCGGCACACTCCCACGGAGGCGTCTGTCTCCTGTGGCTGCTACATGGCTCCTCCCTGACTCTGCCTTCTTCCTCCTCTATCTGCTTGGAATTCCTGCCTTGAGCTATTCTGCTAAGCCACTAGCCGGAAACAGATTTATTCATTAACCAATAAAAGCAACACATATGCAGAAAGACTTCCCACAACATCCCAGGAATCCCCGAGCATAGGGATCTGTTTCACTTCTTGGAAGTGGCAGAGATGAAGAAGAAAGAGCTAACACCCAATGTGACAAAGAACCAAACAATGATTTCCATCTTCCTAGGACCAGCGTCAAACACTGCTGAACCTGGGAAGGCACAGCAGCTGTAGCCTGAAGCATGAGTATCAGAAGTGGGTAAAGCTAGTCTGAGTTCATGGACACAAGGCAAGCAGCTTCATGGACCTTTCCAAACCATAAGCACCCTTAAGTGGCTACAAGTTAGGGGGAAACCATGTGGAACCCTCTGGTGATCCCATTTGAGCATCCTCCATCCTGACAGATTTGAGTTCACAATAGAAATCACTGCATTTTTTGTTTTTGTTTTCTGCATATTTAAGTATGCAAAATGAGGCTTGTACCTAATAATCTAGAAATGTTTCCAAATCTGCGATGCATTGGTTCACTTTGGTGTTGTTTTCTGCATTTGCATCACTCTAGCATTTGGTAAAGGGGAGAAACACCTGTAAACCTCTGTCACCTATGAACTGAAAGAATAATTACAGATCTATAAAATACAAGTAGTAACACTGGCCATTCCACAGCAACAAGTATATTGGTAGGAGTCAAAAAACTGCCAGGAAATCTCCAGAGAGCTCAGTCTAAACCTAGATGAGGTACCATGCCTGTAGTTCCATCATTGGGGAGGATCAGAGCTCAGTGCCATCCCTGGCTACATAGTGAGGTTGAAGCCAGAAAGTAAAGCTCCAAGAAAAGATGGTATTTCTGTTCCAAGCCATGGATGCTCCGGTTTCTGCCCTGAAGACTAACTCAGTTAGTGAAGCCTCAGTTTGGAAACTGGAAGGAGGAACTGCAAGGAGACAGGACTGTGGAGAGAGGAGTGGGAAGTCTCTCCATTGAGGTTTAGCACTGGAAGGACATTAGCAAAGAAGAATGTGAGCCAGCTACATTTGTCAGAACTGTCCACAGAGCCCAGGAGAGTGCTACCATCTGGTTGCCAGCCAGTAAGGGCCTGCTATTCACAGGTAACAATTCCCAAAGGCCTTTCTACTTTATTCCATGCTTTGGTGGTGGTGGTGACAGAGAGAAGGAGGAAGAGGACGAGAAGGAAGAGATTTCTGTTTCCAATCAAATTGGAGTAACAAAGACTGAATTTGCCTTCTTCCCTGAAACAACAATAAAACAGGACAAAACATATAAAATTATGTGTGTTAAAACCCTGGGTGTAGGCAAGGATGGAGACTGATTTGAGCAATAGGAAACATAAGATACTGACCAGATAGAGTTAGCAGAACCTAGCAGACCTCAGGTTGAATGGAATCTGGCTAATACAGCTGAGGACCAGGTGGGAAGGGACTAGACCAAACTGTCAAGCTAAATTTAGGCTCAATAAAAGCATGTTCCAAAAAATAAAACAGCTATTCTTTCAGACCTAAGAAGCTGAAAGACTTGTAGCAAAAGACACAGTGAAAGCCATACTTTCAGGCCAGGAGCAGCCAGGAGCCACAAAAGAGAAGAAAGAACACTGAGGTGACAGCCACATGGGTAGGTATTTCATATTCTATCAATCTTATTTAATTTGGTCTTAAATTTTTATTAAACTAATGCTGTAAAATAACTTCATAGTCTCTAAAACTAAATCATGACAAAAATATCACACAGTACAGTTTGGGATAAGGAGAAGCTCACTATTGTAAGGATTTGCTCTGTCTGTAAAATGATGTCTAATTAAGTAAATTACTAAGTTAACAAAAGAACAAAACTATAGTTAGTAAATAAAAGAGAAGAGAAGAAATAAAATGCTCTAAAAGAGGACAGAAAGTGAGGTAAAGGAAAGTAGAGACCAAATGGAATGACAAATCATCCCACACCCTGACTGGGGCGACAGTTGGACGTATGGGGACACCTTGACACTTATCAAAGTGTATATTGCATTTAAAAATGTGCAGACTATTGGATTTATACTTCAGTTAAGCTGTTAGAGGAGAGGATTGGTTGGCAGGCAATTTGTGTCATGAATCCACTTTTATATCTTAGAAAGAAAGGAAATGGCTATGAATTAAATTCCCCCATTTGTGCACTGAAATCCTAATCTGTGATATCACACAATGTAACTAACAGCTGTAATCAAGCTTTAAGGGCATCACTAGAGTGAGTCAAATCCAGTATGAATGTAGCCTTTATAGAAAGGGAAGTTTAGAAGTAGGCACCATCTCAGTCTGTTTTAACAAAATGTCGTAGAGTGTCTGCTTAAATAACAAAAAACATTTCTCACAATTCTAAAAGTTGGAAAGCCCAAAATAAAGATGCCAGTTTCATTATGAGGCAACTTCTCTTGGATTATATATGCTCACCATCTATTGTGTGCACATAAACTCTGTGCACATGTTGGATGGAGGTGACAAGTTCTTCAGGATGTCTTCTTAGATGACCACCAATATCACCAGCTCAGAGCCTTGTTCTTCTGATTTCATCTAATTCTAATCACCTCCTCAAAACCCCCATTCTAGAGACTATGACATTGGCAGCAGGACACTGCCATGAATTTTACAGGACAGAAACATTTAGCATAAAGCAAGCACATGGGAGATTGTGGCATAAATAATAAAAGTAGACACATAAAAGCCAAGCAGAGGAAAGGACTAGCTCTCATGAGCCAATGCTGCCAACACTTTGATTTGGGACTCCTAGTCTATGGAAATGTGGAACAATACACACATACACGTTTTATAAACACACACACACACACAAACAAACACACAAACACATTGTAATAGCAGTCTTAGAAAACTAATACAAAAATGTGATAGGTAAGAAAGTTTAGAAGAAACAAAGACATTTGAAAACAAAGCAAAAATAATTGTGAATCTAGAGCAAAGATGAATCTGATCCATCCATGTAGGAAGTTGATAGAAGGGCTAGCCTGATGTAAGAACTGCCAAGGCTCAGCACGTTTAGCACAGAAGATCACCTTAGGAAGATGCTTCTCTTGTCTTTAATCCTTAAAGAACCCTCTACAGGCTGTGTGTCTTTTATTTACCTCTAAGGAACTCACACAGCTCACTTCTATCTTCAGCTATAAATACCTGGGAGGACCATACAGACATTTACATAAAGCAAAAGTTTGAGGCTCTATGGAAGTCTTTTCTGTCTTGAAAAATCCCCCTTCCAAGTCAGTTCTATCCAGGAGAGGTGTGTGTTGTGTGCCCATCATTATTTTAAGCCAATTTAACTTAGGAAACAGTAGTGCTGACTACTTCAAGATCATCACTAAACGAAGCTACCTATTTCAGATGAAATAACTGCATCAAAAAGAATTCCAAGCCCTTAAAAAGTAACCTTAATTTTTTCCCACAAGCTTCAGATATTTGCTTTCTAGAATCTGGCTAGAGGGTTGTACCACATACCATAACTAGATGTATTTGCATTCCCTACATCTTTTATTCTTTTGTTTGTTTGACTAAGAAAATGTTCCTCATTGATGATGTGAAACTCAGAAGCCTTTGAGCACTGCATTTGTAGGGGAAAAAGAAATATGTGAAAGCTTTGGGGGGAAAGTCAGATTGTACTAAAAGAAAAAAGGGAAAGGGGAGAAGAGGGAAAAGAAAGGGAGGGGAGGAAGGAAGAGATGGAAAGAGGAACGGAGTCCATCAGAAAGTCATTTTCTTTCATTATGAAAGTTTATGTGAAGCAAGAGTATATTATTTCCAATTAAATGGGGTGGAAGAGAACAAACGTCCCTTCCCTCTATGGTTGCAATACCTGCTGTTTATTCAGCACTTGTCATGAGCCTCCCTAATGTATTTGCTTTTTGCAGCAAATCTTGTGTGATTTCATTAAATCTTGAGACAAAGACCACTCTCAGAGACAGGAATCCCTCAGTTGATATGCTCACCTAGCCAGGCAGGGCCTGAGTGGGCTCAAGTCAGACCTCCAAGTCCACAGCCTTCTTGTCTTCAGACTCCTCCCCGGCCATATGGAAGTCTGTCTCTCACACCACATCTTTCAGGGGATTTGGGCAACTGGGTTTATGTTATAACCAAATATCACTTCCCTGCACTGTCCCTTAATCCTGCGCTGTTGTGAGCAACCAAGGCCTATTTGCTTCCAGAATGTGAATGAAGACTTTGATCTCATTGCACACGATGTGCTCTCAAGCATCCATTCCTGAAGACTATACTTGCTAAACAACATCTAACATTGAAGTGACAGGAAGATATTTTATTCTTTTTGTTTTCTTGCTCTGATAGAATGGTTAAGAGGGAGCAACTCAACTGCAGTTGAATTTATACTTAAAAATGTTATCGCGGGGAAGTTGTCCAATTTGATGCTATCGTCTCTGTAATTACGAACGAAATATCCATTCCACAGGCAGTTCCCACAACACAGGAGTAATTGCTATGCTATTATGGAATAGTTGCACGATATGGCTATTCTTGTCATATAAACTATAAATTATGTGCTAAGCATAATCTAATTTATAATGAAGAGCTTACTGTGCTGCCCAGCTCAAGTGGTGCTCTGTGGCTGTACGGAGTAATTACATAATTATTTAAGCCTCACAAACTTAGAAATTACCAAGCACTTATGATGAAAAGCATTACCACCAGACACTAAATGGAACTTAAAATAGTTAGCAGCCCAGATCGGGTGAGGATTTTTTTGTTGCACTCAATGGCAATCCCATCATTATCTTTCTCTGAGATAGCATCTAAAATACTTTAAAAGTATAAGCTCCAATGGTGAAAGACTCTGGGTTACTGGCTACCTGGGAGTGTTTAACAGATGCTGCGGGCTGGGGAGACAGCTTAGACAGTAAAGTGCCTGGCGGCAAATTGTAGAGATCTGTGTTGATTGTCCAGCACCCACAGTAAAGCTTAGAGTAGGGACATGTGTTGGGTTTGTAATCTCAGAGCTCACGGGACAGAGACAGACGGATCCCTGAGGCTCCATTTAACTGCCTAACTGCTGAGCTCCAGATCCCAGTTTGAGAGAGAGATCCTGTCTCAAAAAACTTAGTGGTCTGCACCACAGGAGAAACTGGGGCTTCCTCCAGTCCACACACTAACACATAAATGCTTGAAACCCCCTGCCCCACAACACACACAATGGTATATGTCACTTTTAATTTTTCAAAAATTATCTTCTTAAATTTTTATGTTGGTTTTGTTCTCTAAAGTAAAGGCAAAATGCTCACCAGGAGACACAGGTCTGACTTATTACCCAGTAATTTCTGGGGGAGAGAGACATTTCTTTTGTAAAGGTTCAAAGGAGACACAGACTCCTCTCCCTGGGGTGCTGGGGGATCTGTGTCATATACCTTCCCCTGAATTGGTCATCACATGCAAGAAGTATGCTCTAAATCTAGATTCAGGAAGAGTGTCCCTCCATCCCGCAGGGCTGGGCCATTCCCAGAGGAACTCCGTGGTGTAGTAATGGAGGAATGGAACAATGGTTGCTGAACCAGGAAAGAACAGATGGCTCAACAGAGGCAAGATTTATCATCTTCCTCCAGCAGAGATATCTTGCTTATTCTGTGATAGTAGAAACCTCTGGAGCATGAGTTCTGGTGGTGGTAGGGGGACATATCTAGAAGAGACACATATTGTCAGCATTTACCATGAACGGGTTTCTAGAACTCTCATTTCTTATTCAAAATGCAGCTTCTCCCAAGATGGTGTTCTTTAGCCTCAGTCGTTAGAATACTGATTCCCAACATGAGTTTTTCCAGAACACTTACGGGTATTTTTTTGTCTTTCTAAATGCCAGCCAAGCATGACTCAGGGGCTCTTCTGACACCACTCACCATCCACAGGACACTCTAGTGAACCCCAGAGCCCTGCCATATACACTGATGATCCTAGATCTGCAGTACTAAGGGTAAAGAGAGTCTTCCACCATATGGAGCAAGGACTAAATTGTACAGCAAGTGAGAAAAGATTGCTGCCTTCAGGTGCAGCAAGTTAGTTGTCCTGGCTGCCCAGAGTCTGTGCTTTATTCCCAGGCTATAATTATCTACCCATGAGTTTTGGTGAGAGGTACTCAAACATTCATCATCATAGAAGCTAGGTAAGCTCTGGGCCAACCTTCTGGTCCTTCTCATTGGCAGTGTATGCCACCTGACCTGGCTCCACCAATCAAAAGTGTCCACTTCAGTCTTTGAATAAAGACTCAGAGATGCAAGCAAATGAGGATTGAAACTAATTTTCTCTGACAGTGAGATCAGTTTGCCATAAGATCAACAACAGAAAGAGCAATAATACAGAAGCCATGTCTAGTGGTGGGGTCAGTCATACCATGGCCTTGGGGTATGTCTATGACCCAGTCACAGCAGCTCCAGATTCAGCCTCCCTGGGCTCATTCTACAAGGCAATTTCAATTTTATTTCTACCTTCTGATCTTCCAGCACTCTTGAAGTATGTATTCTGTACAATCTTTATTTTTCTTATAAATTATCCAGAATTAAAATATATGCCTTGTGTTTATAAAATCTAGGCAAGAGAAATATTTTCATCATATGCCCATCAAGACTAAACCTACTATCTTCAAAGATTTCATAGCATGGAGTAGAGGCAGCCTTGTCTCTGTCACATACAAACCTCTGTGAGTTTATCTGGGTTACATATTTGCTGCCACTCACAGCCTCTTTAATGTCAAAGTTGGCTTGATGACATCTACATGCAATACCTCTCCAGGGTCAATCACAGCTGTTATAGCTCTGAAGCATAGTAAAGCCTCGATATGAGCTTTGCAATTTAGTAAACAATTTTGCAGCTCTGTGACTTGCTTTGAGTCGGTAAGCTGTATTACTGTCTATCTATCCCAGAGGAAAGAAATGACTGGTTTATATTTAAAACTAAGACTCTACCATCAGGACCACTTACACATTTTATTTTTTAATTTATGTAAATAACTTTATGAATAGCAGTGGCTTGGATAAAAGGTCAAAGAGCCCCCTTCGATGTTGGTGAGCAGGGTGGTTTGCTTCCATTCCTCAAATAGTTCCTGGGGTGAGTAAGGACCCCGAGGCTCATCTCTACAAAATATAAACTAATCACACCTAGGCTGTGATTCCCATCACTTAGTCCTCCATGTGACAAATGGATCCAGAAGAGAGGAAGATGATTTTGAAGGAAGAGAGGGTGAAGGTCTTCATCTGAATAGAGGGGATCCTGGCCATTCCAGAGAAGCAACTTCCTGGTCTCCCACCCACCAGTTCACAAGTAACTGGCGCAGAGACTTAATATTAATTATAAAAGCTTGGTGGATAGCTCAAGCTTATTACTAACTAGCTCTTAAAATGTAAATTCACCCATTTCTATTCATCTACATTCTGCCACATGGTGCTGTCTCTCTTTATCTTGCATCTCCTGTTCCTTCTTTCTGTCTCACTGGTGACTCCTCTGACTCTGCCCTTCTTCTTCCCAAGGTCCTCTGTGTTTTGCTGTCCCACCTGTACATCCTGCTTAGCTACCAGCCAGTCAGCTCTTTTGTTAAACCAATCATAAGGCACCTTGTCAAAGACACATCTTCACAATATACAAAAGATTATTCCATAATATTTCTCCCTTTGTGTCTAACATCAGTTCCACGTTTGCCGTTCTAATATTCAGTGACTGACTCCTGTGTTACTTGGAATTTTACTGTGAAACCAAAAACATATGCTCTTATTTTCCTTTTGAACTATAAACATAGCAGAAAGTGGTCCCCCAACTCTGGCTTACATGCACCTTCCATAACCACACATCTGCATCAGAAACTAGAGCTGACAACCATGGTAGAATAATTGAGAAAGAAATGAGGAGAGAGCCCATGTTACTCAGTTAATAACCAGAAGAAGATCCGAGGGAGGGATGTTTCCTTGCATCCCCACAAACTACTTCTGAAACAGTCACCCTGTGGTCTGTAATCAAGTATCTGAATACTGAATTTATAGGCCCCAAGATGGTGAGTGTGGTTAAATGGCATTTTGCAATTTTGCGTGGTGTTGTGCTAAATATGGAAAAGTCAGAGAAGAGTTTTGGTGTCTTTTCTTTGAGTCTACTTAGAAAAGCTGGGTTGCATGACATCTGAAAAAGAAACGAACAAACAAGCAACAACAAGCAAATAAACAAACAAACAAACAAAAAAAGCACCCTCCAGTCAAGCAAGGGGAAATCAGGCTTACCTGCTTTGGAGTTTAAATTTTTGTTTTTGAAAGTCATTCTTTAAATTATGTCTAAATAAATGTCTTCCTTTTTTGATTATGAATTTGCATTCACCTCTCAAAATCTTGAAATACTGAGATTTCTGCTTAATATAACATGCCATGATGGGAACATTCTTCTCCAGAAAAGTCTTGGCATAGGGCTGGGGTGGGAAACGGATCAGGCAAGCTCTGAAGGTTTTAGGCAGGGCCTTGGGCTCTTCTAGAAGCATTTCCTAATGTGTCTGGAGTCTAGGATACACACAGGAAAGAACTTTCAGACTGACAGGTTGTCCTGCCAACTCACTGATGTATAATTTGGGGGGAAAAAGGTGTGAACTATAGTTGTTATTCTAACCCTGGAGTTCAAGGATAGGATTATGTTTGACATAAAAATTTTCTATTTTTATACCAAGTACACTTGTTTTTCTTTCCTTTCCCTCCTTCCACTCTCTTTCTCCTCCCCATTTCCTTTTTTCTCACTTTCTTTTTGGAGACAGGGTCTCACTTCATAGCCCTTAGACTACGCTGGAACTTGGTGTATAACCCAGTCCAGCCACAAGCTCTTCATCCCCGTGCCTCAGCTTCCCAAGTGTTGGGATTGAGAGTCTGTGCTACAGTGCCTGCCTCTACTTTTCTAATACTGTGATGATTTGCAAATTAAAAAAAACCTACAATATTTTTAAATTATCTTCTGGCTCAGTTTGAAAACCATATGCAGCATTTGATGGACTTTTTCCAGAGCATTCTTTGCTGCCTTTTTGTTCCCTAAGCACATGAATGGACCAAGGTCTTCCACCATCTCTACTATATTCTACTCCAAACTCATTGAACTATCTTGAGCCCCAAACCCATCCTAAAATCAGCATGCTGAGCACATCAAATATACTCATTAAAATGGCTGTACTTTCAGTTCTAAAGAACTTTCATAGTAATTTGGTTCAAAAAAGAAAGAGAGAAAAAAGAAAAAAGAAAGAGGAAGGAAGGAAGCAAGGGAGGGAGGGAGGGAGAGAGAGAGAGGAGAGAGAGAGAAGGAAAGAAAGAAAGAAAGAAAGAAAGAAAGAAAGAAAGAAAGAAAGAAAGAAAGAAAGAAAGGGCCCAATCAAACTGAATAATGAATAAGAAGAATGTGATTCTCAGGTTGATGTTCCACTTAAACCTGACTCCGACCCCCTGTCACTGGACTGGCTGTCACCTACTATGGCAAGTAGCTACGTTGTCTTCACCTGGAAAATGGGGACTGTGATGCTAACCGCCTAGTAACATTTCAAGACTCTGAAGCATTCCTGAAATCAAAACTTGTTGGGCACTCAAAATAAAAAGATCTAACACTAAACAGGGACAGAAGTTGTGATTATCCTGTGTCTTTATATGCTTATGGTAACTATTTTGAAGGAAAACAAATTTCTTTGAATGTATAGATTATAATGTTTTACATAATCAAATTTATTTTCTTATGTTTAGATTGATTTCTACACCATTTCAGACATTACATATTATAGAGTTGTATGTTCTGAAGGAAATTTAGGAGGTCTTTTGTTGAGCAGTGCCCAAGAAATCTCTCTCCACACTGATTCAGCAATAAACTCCTCATGGCAATTTGTTGAGTGTAAAATGGAATGTCTCCATATCATTGGCTTCACAGGGTGTTGCCAAACCACCTCTTCTCCCTCCCAGAACTCTTGAGAACACCAGAAATGGCCAGGTAGGTACTCCCGCCATGGGGCCATAAAACTACTGTCATACAAAACAGTGTTGAGTCTGGTCTCATGATGAGAAACAGGCACTCACTCTGTCCCTGCCTGCTTTTATCTTCAATGTCCCTGACTCAATATTCTTAATCGCCTGCCTTCAGGCTGATGGAGACATTAGTAGGTTTTCAACAGTAGGTTCCTTGTATCTGTGACTGTTGTCTTCCCACACTTGTCTCTTGTTCCAGGAGCTACTGATGCCACCAGTGCTCTGTCTATCCACTTCCCTTAGATTACAGATCAAGCCCTTTCACCCCGAAGGGGAAACATCTGTATGCCATTGTCCTTTCTCTCACCACCAGCATCACCCTTATGGCTACTGTTTACTCTTACTACTATCTCTATGGACTTTTTCCTCTGCCTGCTCTACTCAGCTTCTCATTGCATGTATCAAAATCATAATGCACATTGGTTGAATATCGACTGCATTTTGAATTACTGCATCCTAAGTGATGTGAACGAGGTGTGTCAAAGGTTTTAGAAAGCAAGAGAAGTGAGAAAATAATGAGGCAGATTTAATAGAGAAATTAGCAAGATGAGCAAGAATAGCACAAATACAGTAGGGAAAAGAATCATGGACAGAGAGTGAACAAATGCCAAAAATGTTAGGAGATCCATAAGGTAAATTATATTCACTACAAGTGGTTCATCGAATGTGTGTTGGAAAAATACCTAGAGACGTGACTGAGAAGGAAAGTTGAAGCCAAACCACAAGGAGTTAAATAGACTTGATAGACAGTAGATATACAGAGACATGATAGATAGATAGATAGATAGATAGATAGATAGATAGATAGATAGATA
>LOEQ01002933.1:117559-132349 GCA_001685075.1 Bramus lutescens | reverse complement strand
CAGCATTTATTTAAAACATAATTGACAGAATATAGACAATTGTCCTGCACCAGCTCTGCTGGTTTATTCTGTCTGCTTACATTGCTGAGGACTAGCCAAGCAGTAATCTAGGTTATTGTAGCTCTTGTGTCAGCTGTCTCCTTCTCTCAGGAATCATCGTCTTGTGTCATGGGATCTCCAGGTTCTGAGATCTATTATTTATTGTATCTACCTGGTTTATGATTGTTTACACTGGGAAGGAAACTTTGGTGACAGTTAACCAACTGCTGATGGGAATAAACTGATCAATTTATGTTGTTATTTTTACAATAATTTATTTTAATCTAGCTCAGTTTAGTTTGCCCAATTATGTTCCTGTGAAAAATCCATCCTTTATGTAAGACATGGAAGACAAAAAGGCATGCTCATAAAGGCAAAAACTGATAACTCAGAATTCATTAAAATTAAAACCACCTGTCTGAGAAGGACTCTGTGAAGAAAAGAGAAAGACAAAGCACAGACAGAGGAGACACAAAGACAAACCAACAAGGAACAATTCCAGAACAGACAAACGAGCTCTAGAACTCTGATTTCAGGACACCCTTGCTGGGCATGGTGGTCCA
Organism: Bramus lutescens; assembly: GCA_001685075.1. NCBI lineage: Eukaryota > Metazoa > Chordata > Mammalia > Rodentia > Cricetidae > Bramus > Bramus lutescens. The sequence goes on along the minus strand of LOEQ01002933.1, from coordinate 131,747 downwards.
CAGTTTTAATCCTAGAACTTGGGAGGCAGAGGTGGGTGGATCTCTGTGAGTTCTAGGCCAGCCTGGACTACAGAGTGAATTCCAGGACAGCCAGGATTACACAGTGAAACCCTGGCTCAAAAAACAAAACATACAAAAACACCTCATTTGTTTTTCCAATCTTTTGCATTTAGCTTATGTCTTTATTGTGTCTTGATTGTGTCTTAGAGCTAAAGCAAACAGTTAAACCTTGCAGGAGTCTGTTTTTTCCTTCTACCACATGGGGAGTCAAACTCAGAGAAACCCAGCATGGTTGCACACTTGTAATCCCAGCACTTGGGATGCAGAGACATTTAGTTTGAGGACAGCTTTGTCTACATGGCACATTTGAGGCCACCTTTGAGATCTTGTCTGGAGAATAGCAACAACAAACAGAGCAAAGGTCACAAGAGACACCTTATTAAAGAATCTATACAGACCATAGTGAAGTGTATGAAAAGATTCTTTATATAATACATCATCAGGAAAATGCAATTTAAAATAATAATGAGATTCTACTACATACCTGTTGTAATGGCCTAAATCCCATGCAAAGGCAAGGCCCATGGTGACAAGAACGTGGAGGAGCGCAGATTGGAAATAACTCTTCAGAGGACACTTTGCTTGTTCCCTTAAAAAGCTAACACTCCTATCATATATGCTCATTACTTGGTAGTTAGTCAAAGAATGTGAGATTGCTTCCCACACAGATGTCTGCCCAAGAACTTACGGGGATTTTATTCATAACTGCTGCAGTGAAGATGCCCTTAAGCAGGTGACCAAGTGAACAAGCTAGAAGAGCCGTAAGAGTGGACTATTGCTGAGTACTAAAGGGAAACCAAGAATCAAGCCACCTGAAGACATGCTGAAGCTGTCCCTGTGCAATGAATGGGCTCCAGGGAACACTTTTTTATCTCAGTTCCCAGATTGTGTTCTTTCTTTCTTTCTTTCTTTCTTTCTTTCTTTCTTTCTTTCTTTCTTCTATTTAAAAATATTATCTTCATGAAACAGCTATAGAAGTATGAATTTTCAATACTTTTACCTGATTTTAAAAAAAAAACTGAATCGATTGTTCAGTATTCTGCTTGTTTGTTGTATTGGGCCGTGAAATTAAAAAAGGACTCCCGCCATTGTCGTAGATGACAAACACAGCCACAAAGGAACTAGGGTAGAGAATGAAGCAAAGGAAACCGGCAATTGGGGTAGTCAGTGTTTGGTTAGGCTAGAGAGCATACCGTCTAGTGCTACCTCCGAGCTACACAGAAGTGATAATAAAGCAGTTGCTGTAAACAGGCCTCTGCCAGCTAGAAACAGGCAAGCCGTTTTCTTCAGAACAGGTTCCCCAGGAAGCAGACACCAGGGCAGAGTTGAGAGTGCATGAGATATCGCAGTGGGGAATGAAAGATGGTAAGAGCCGGCAGGAGGAAGCAGGGAGATGCTTTTGTCTGTTCTGACTGCTGAGTCAAGACGGGGAAAGAAGAGACTTGAACAGAAAGCGACCCAGCTTGTGCTAGCATGAGCTCATCCAGGCCAAGAGGATCTCTCCAATACAAAAGCGGCTGGTACAAGAGTCCTTCCTTAGGTAGATATCACCAGCTCCTGTCTATATGCGTCAGTCCCTGTGATTGGCCAGGACTTCCCACAGAAAAGAAGCCTTGACCCAGATACAGTCCCAGACCTCGAAGGGTCAGCAGCTGGCAGGTAGTTTCCTAAGCACACTCACAAGTGCTGCGGGTCCGCCGTAGAGAGATAGAACAAAGAGCTTCTTCTTGTCCATCACTCCAGCGTAACACATTAAGGCTGTGGACGTGGCCGTCTTGACAAGGAATGGGCTCAGATCACAAGAACACATCAAGGATGCCATCCTAGCACCTCCCAGGATGCATCCTTGCCTTCTAGGTTGAGCCTCGGTCGGTCTGCTGGCAGAAGAACAGTCGCTGCCACTTATCCCCAGCTGGTGGTTCCAATAAGCACTTTTTGTTTGTCATTGTGCCCTAGTTTCCCGACCCATAAAGGGGCATTGCAACACATCCTCTCAGCCCAGATAGAAATGGAAACAACAGGAGGGAGAGGCAGGAACGAAGAGGAAGACGCAGTCTGCCTCTTCCTAAAGCCAAGATGTTTTACAGAAAGCCTGACTGTCTTCACTAATTACCAGCCTTTCCCTCAGTGCCCCATTGAATTAATAAATGCATATTAACTTATCAGTGGTTTCCCCAAATGAAAAGACTACAACTACCCCCTCTAAGTATTAGGAGCATTAATGAAAAATGTTTTCTTTCTATGAATTTACTTAGACCCACCATTAAGTTAATTCCTATGTTATACTCTGAAAACATAATTTGGGTTTCTTGTGACCACACTGGGGCAGTGGCCCTGGCTTCCCCTTTATTATTAGTTTGCTAATGAAATTTTGCATCATAAATCACCGGCTTCCTTAGCAGTTATAGTTTGCTTCCCTTCAAACAAAACCAGTTTCTTGCGCTTTTCTGAAAAGTCAGGCTGCACTGTTTGTTTAGATTCAGTGTTCTAAATTTAAACATCCTAGCTAGCATAGGTTGTGGGGGTAGAGGGAAGATGGAATACTCTAGAATTATAACTCAAAGGGAAATGCAACTGTAATAGAACCCCCAAACAGTCCACGGTATAATTTTTTTAAAAAATGAACTTTTATTTCTGACTGGAGTTATTGAGATAAGCAAAGGTAGCGTTACTGTATACCAGTCCCTGCTGAGAATAACAGTTCAAAAAGTCACGTAACAGACACCTTGGGCCACAGCTCAGCTCTCATCTAAAACATTGGCTTCCTCTGCCTCCGTGCCTCCTCCTACAGTCCTGCACGCTCCTTAGGGTCTGTGGTTAAGAGAGTGACAATTTTTTCTGGAGTAGAACTAACAACAGAAGCTCGTGTGGCAGAAGGAATGAATGCACCAACAGATGTGAGCGTGCAACCTGCCCAGGTCAGATCTTGGCACCTCGTGGCTGAGCTCTGAACCCAGACTCATTAGAGAGCTGCTTTCTTCCAGGAACTAAAACCCAACAAGGCCAGGAAGTTGGCTGCCCTGACTTGATCCCCAAGAATACAGTCAACAATTGTTTCATGTTGCGGAACTCAGGAGCAACAGAAAGTTGATTGAGGTTCTGTGAATGAACATGTGGTCTGAAGATTTGAATAAAGTATTCCAGGAGCAAAACACAGCGTCTGAGAGACAGAGATACAAGCATGGAACATTCATACATTTGTGAGACATCAGACACAATGGAGTTGAGATTGTGGAGCACGAGGTAACAAGAGATAAGGATCAACAGGTGGGACAAAATTCTCAATCTGGGAAGCCCAGAACAGAGTATTGACTTGATGCCCTAGAGACCAGGAGTCTCCAAAGGTTTGGGGACCAGTGAGCTGAGGAAGGAGACTGTCTGAGAAAGAGGGACGGCATGTGGGGGTTGGAGGAGGAGAGCATGGTCTCAGTCCAGCTAGGAGCATGCTAACCAACCAGGTGTGAAGTGATGACGGGGGAGGGGGTGATGAGAGAGAAGAGATGTGTTTCAAAGGAATACTCAGGAGGATTTAATAAACACTTTTCAGGAGATCAAAATCTCCCGGCTTAGGGAGGCTGCAACACAAGAGATAAGAAAATGACTACCATTTGCAGAAGGCACAAGAGATAGAAGGCCTGAGAAATAGAAGCCAGGCCTGGAAGTCAGTGCCCCATGACCTTGCCCAAGGCACTTGCTAATTCATTCCTTCACATCGTGGCTTGCCTCCATTAGGGGAACTTGCAAGCTTCTTGTACTCTGCTATTGGGTCAGAAGCTTAAGATCTGGGGAGAAAAGATATATTAGACACGGCCTCGTCCAAAGCAGCATTTCTGGAACTCTTTGGGTCTTTCCACGTGTTAAGGCATGCTCTCTCCTCACCTGGCCGTGATCCTCTGAGAACAATGACACACAAACTCCAGGAGATTGAGTTGATGAAGAATGTAACAGGCCTCCGTTCATTTTATTTCATCTTTGAGGTACTCACTGTGTTGTGTAGAAAGCCTGAAGTCACTCTCTTCTACAGGGATGCTGAGTGAGAATCAGCTTTGGTGTGACTGCCTGAAGACATGCGTTCCTAGAACCAACAGAAACAGCCCGATATGAGTAACCCCAGCACTATGTGAGGCTTCCTGGCCACAAGTGCACTTCTGGTGTCAGTGACAGGCCCTGTACCAATGGAGTAAGGTAGAGAGTGATCGAACAAGACACCTAAAGTCCTTTGTTGGCCTCCATGGGCACACAGACGCATGCACCTTCACCCATGTGCAATACCCCATGTGCACAGCACACCCTCATAAGCATACATATATACAAAAGAATTATGCCTTTTGCATAAAAAATGAAATCACAATGGACCTAAATTCAATCTGAAACTGAACGGATGCAAATGTCTTTGACTGTATTTTGTTTTTCAATGTTCTTTCATGCAAATTTTTTTAGGTGGCAGTTTTGCATTTGCTGAATTCTGCCTCTTGGGGTCCTGGTAATGTACCATGTCCTTTTAGATCTGTTCAGAAGGAAAGAAAGCATTCAATGAAAAGGCAGATACAACAAACGGTAGACAACAGAAATGACACAGTAGAGAACATGCTTGCTGAAATTCATAATGAAACATGACCCACATGGGAAAAACTAAGCAGTGGAATCGAAAACTTGCCAGAGCATACATACATAGATAGATTAGAAAAACTTCTAGTTTTAGACTCTAAAATCAGTAAAGGAACACTGTTCTTTTGTTTGACTACTTAGGGACATAATAATACAAAAGAAAATCCTGGGACTCAAATGTGGGAAGTGATGGAAGACTGGAGAATCTGCTGGAAAGTCAGGTGCTATAGGCATGTAGAAGGCTTTGTTATGGGTCAAGTTATTATTTCAGCTAAGGAGTGTGTGCACAGGTGCTCATTGCATAATTCCTTATGCCTTTTTGTAGCTTTGAAATATTTAACTGTGACTCTTATCCCAGTCTCCAGTTCTTTCCTCGGAAGAAGGGGAAAGTCTACCTGGCAGTGCCCCTTTCTCACAGTGGAGTCACGGCGTTCAGCTACTTAGTGGACAGGTAACTTTCACGGACCTCTCAGAAGTATGCATGGGTAAGTCTTTTGCTGCAGGCAAATCCGCATCCAGGAAGAAGAGGGACCACCTTTTCACATTTCTTTGAAAGAGAAAGGGCTTCCTTGTAGTTCAGCCCAAGAACAAATGTGTGAGTCTCTAAGAAGGCTCAGAAACCTGAGCCTTGTTGGTGCACAGGAAGGACTTACAAAAATACCGTTAAGTCATAGTGGAAACACATCGGTTTGGGAGCTTCTTCCATCCTAAGCCTAGTTTATAAGCACAGCCGCATCACGGAGAGTACGTTTATCCTCAAGTGTTACAAGTGATTTCCTCCAAAGCACCAGTAGCTGAGGAAATGGGGTATGATGCTGGAGTTGGCAGAACAACAGAGGCCTAGTGCGTCAGTTCAAGCGTCTTCTCCTCTAATTTAGAACATTATTTAGAGGGTCCATTACTTAGTCTTAAGGCAAAGCTTGAATCTTTGACTCTTCTACTTTTCTGATTATTTAAACCAGATTTCTAGAGTGCATGAAAGAGGTAGAGAGAGATAGAGAAAGTTTTTGGTGGCTTTTTAGTACCAGGAGTTAAGACAGCTTCTGGTAATGTGCGTAGCCTCTCTGGCAAGTAGTTGAAACAAAGAAAACGTAGTTACAACTTCTTCTCTCCCACCTCTATCTGCCCAAGAGGCCCTTGAGCCTCATGATTTCTTTTCTGTCTCCGTGTGAACTTAAGTGGCTGTGTTAACTAAAGTCACTCCCGACCCTGACTGTTCCCAAAGCTTCCTTATGGGCTGGTGATAAGCTTTCATCCCTACAACCATTGTCACTGGAGGGTCACATTTGTCATGCATCATTCATTACAAATGAACCAAATGCTGAGCACACGGTGAGACCATGCAGACCGTCTTTCTCCAGGGGTTACCATCAGATTCAAATGGACTTTGGCCCCCAGCATCAGTGGGCATCAGTCTGTGGAGCACATGCCAGAATGAGTTCAGGGAGTATCAGGGAGAAGGATATTTAAAAGCTAAAGATAAGCTACCCATCTCTACCACCGTCACCAGGACTGTGGGTATGTGGGCATGTGGTGGGAGTAAGTCAGTACAATGCTCTCAAAATCAACAAGTATCTGCCCATTCTCTGAAGAACTTTAGTCAGACAAGAGACAGCTCTTGAAATCTTGGCTCTGCTGGAATGCTTGGAGTACATAGTTTCCAGTCTTCCATTGTTTTAATCTCCAGCCTACCCAGTAAAGTAAGGCAGGGAGATCTCAACGGATACCTTAGGACTCATCTTTGAGGGTAACTTTTGAAAATGATTGCCATCTGTATTTGACAACTTTGGCCTCAAAAAAGCTTCATGAAAACAGAAACTTACTGTGCTCTGTTCTGGTATTTACACACGGACCTAAAGAGTTTCAAGCAGGCCTGAGCATTGTGACCTTGGTCTCCTTGGGTGAAGTACTATGTAGGGAGTGGAGTGCTGCAGGCTTTCCATACCTGACCCTGGCCTTCTTCCTAAGACATGGCTTTACCATTTCAGTCTCTGTGGTTTGTTTGCTCAGAGCAACTTGAAGGTTTGCAAAGAAATCTAAAACTATGTCCTGATACAGGATTCCAGGATCCTCTAAAAAAAAATCTGCGAAAGAAAGAAAGAGCAAGGGGGAAGGGAAAAATGAAGCCCATGAAAAAGAGATTAGGTAATAACTTAAGTATACTACTATGGAGAAGAAATTATCTACATCAGAGGAAATTAAGAATGTCTTATTCATTCGCTCGTTATTTACCCATTTATTCAGAAGTATTGTCTGTGGCTAAACACTGTATTAACAATATACTAAATATAAGCAAGGCATGGCCATGCTGTCAAGGCATTACCAGTCTAGTAAAGCATGTATTTCCAGGGCTTGTGAGGGCCATGAACATGGGAGCAGATATCTGTGTAGAATGACATGAGTGTTCAGAGTTTTCTTTGAAATGTAAGAGCCACAGCAGTGTCGCCAAGGTTGGCTGAGCAATCATGCACAGTGGACAAGAGCATTTTTGCTTGTGGTAACAATTAGAGATCTAAAGTAGAAACCTATATGGTTTAGAATACAGGGATAAAGAATGTGAGCATGGTAAGAAGCAGAAGAGAGGAGCCAAAGACACTGGGATGAATTCTTCATCTTAAAACGAAGACACTTTTTTTCATGTGAGAATGGGAAACCACAGCATCAGTGAAGCAAGAGGGATACAGAACTACATTTACAAAGGTCACCCTGGCCAGTTTTACAGCAGAGAGACTGGGGTAGGTCAGTGTTAGAGAGGCTAAATAAAACTAAGGAGGATGTGAATTATTGGAGCAGCAGTGCCAAAGGAGGAGAGGACATTTTGAGGAGTGATTAGGAGGCAGAATTGTGTTTTCATTACTGTGGTGCTGGGGATAAGAGACAGGAAAATTTTGTGGATGTCTTCAATTTTGATTGGTGGATAATGGTATAATTGTCTGAGGGAAAATGGTACAAGGACTATCTTTTATTAGGTTAATTATTTCAGTTTTTAACATACTAACTATAAATAGATTGGCAGTATCTGCAATGAGTTGCTCAATAGGTAACTGAATAAATGACGATCTCAGAGACAAGGTGTGGGCTGCTTAGAAATCCTACCATGTAAATTGAATTATTACTGTCTTTGGCACATTAGGACTATACCAAATCAATAAAACTCAATCATAAACTACTATCAAAAATAGATCCAAAATACAAGGAAAGAAAAGTTGAACAAAAATAAAGGTGCAATTCCATCATCAATAGAAAACTTACAAAATAAAGTTGTCTAAAAATGTGAGTGAAGATTAAAAAATGTAGAAGAAATTATTATATATGTAAAAACTGATCTATAATAAAGGTATAATTATTCTAACTTTTGTACCAAAGAGCTAAGCTTTAAAATATGTCAAGGAATATGTCCAAAGAACGAAGAGGAGACAAACGTGGCTATTGTCTGCACAGATTTTTGGTACAGCTCCCCCAGGAACCAAGAGAGCAGAGAGTGAACCTGCTATGAACAGAAGGTCTGAAATCTCAACTGAATTAGCAGACATTGACCATTGCATTCCAAGATTTGCTCTCAAAAGCACATTGCACATGCATCCAATTTGACCCTTCTGGACCATAAAACAAGTCTTGGCAATATTTTGAAAAGTTGAAATCAAGAAAATGCATCCTTTGTTCATACTGAAATATTCTGAATCAGTAACACATCTGAAAACTAAATAATATACTTCAAATTATCCGTAAGTTAAAGAATTTGGGGTAGAAATTAGAAAATGTTTTTTAACCAAATGATAAAGGAAGTACAATATACCAAAGCCTGAGCTGTCTTTCACTAAGTAAGGCTTGTGACCCCTTGTATCCTATCATACAGAAACTATACACTTTGGAAATTTAGCAGTGCTATTACTGCAAGCAACCAGGACAACTAATCATAAAGCTTGATTTTTTTAAAAAACATGATTTCTTAGGGACAAAATTTCCCTTGCTAAATTCAATCAGAATTTAACAACTATAAACAGTTTTGTGTGTGCTGAAGAAACTGAGTCTATGAACGAAAAATGTTCATGGAGAAAACTCCAGACCCAGATGTCATCCCTAGTGAATTCTAGTATTTAAGACAGAAACAGCCTAAGTGTCCAAATAGTAGGACACTTACTGGAGATTACAGCTCTAAGTAGGGAAGACCCACAAGCCCTCCAAACTTTGCAGTGTCAAGGAATAACTTAACACAGTCAGTAACCAACCACCTGGAAGTGGAGGGAGTATGGAATGAGTAGCAGAGTGAGGAAACCGGAAACACCAGCTATGGCTTTGCAGTCGGTAATCAGAGAGGTGGCCTCTAACATTACCTCTACCTTTTGGCCTTGCTGATGATGTGTGTGCTTTTATTGTAGTGGTGGTTTGAATTTGAATGAGAACAGATCCCATAGGCTCATACGTTTGAATGCTTGGTCCCTAGTTGGTGGAACTGTTTGGGAAGGATTAGGAGGTGTCGCCTTGTTGGAAGAGATGTGTCACTGGTAGTAGGCTTTGAGGATTCAAAAGCCCATGCCACACCCGACACCATGTTCCCCACCACATTCCCCACCATGATCATAATGGACTAGCCCTTTGAAACAATAAGCAAGCCCCCCAATTAAACACTTTCTTCTATAAGTTGCCCTGGTCATGATGTCTCTTCATAGCAACAGGACAATAAAACTAAGACAATTGCCAAAGCATTTCATTATTCTTGGCATTTTCTCCCTCTTAGTATGTAAGCACCTTGACTGTCATTAACCTGACAATTGACAGGTGAGAAGATGTACACTCATGACCAAGGCAGAAAAGGCAGAAGGGAGGAATGATTCACAAGCTTATTCTGAACTCAGATGCTGAGGACACGAAGGGCACAGATTTGAGGCTCCACACTGGATTTTCTTCTTGTTGAACTTGGGCTCGTCTAAGAGTGGTCCTAGGTTTTCCTCTGCCGAGGACTTCCCAGGGCAGCTGAAGGCCGCAGTCCCACTGGAGCTGTGTGCTAATATGGCGAGACATGCACGGAATGAAGTATGCTTCACAGTAAAGATGCAGGTGCTGTGTGTAGTAATGAGAGGATGGCGGACAGAGTGAGCTCCCCGGCTCTCTGAAGATCACACACCCAGAGGCAACACATCTGAGTAATTTCTTCTGAGCAAGGCAGAGCTCCCAGTGCTATTCCTGGACCAGAGCCTACGAAATATGTAGGGTTTTGATAGTGATGGAGATTGCACATCAACAGATCACCGAGTGAACAAATGGATTAACATCATACCGTGAGTATGAGCCCAAGAATGTGTTTGGAAACAGCTGCTGTGAGAAGGGCTGGAACACGGCCATAGTAACAGACCAACATATTCTGGCCCCCAGGACACAGTCGGCTGTTTGATGAGCTGAATACAAGTGTTATGTTTTCTGATACTGCTTCAACAAGCTCAAATCCCCCAGGAGCAGAGGAGCCAAAGAATGAGGTTCTAAGTGAGCCCTCAGTAAATCAAAAGGGAGGTTCAACCCCAGACCAGACAAGCCAATTACCAACTCAGAGACTTGGGTGGCTCCTCATATGCTGCCTATAGTTGCATTATTTTGTTGGCTCAGTTCAAAAAGCAGTACTTCTGGTCACCTGTCATAAGCAGGAGATTTTTATCTCAACAAGAGCAGATTTTCATGTACTTGGAAAATTCCCATCTTGTTACAAAATGCTATGAAATAACAGTAGATAGCATGTTTCTGCCTTCCAAGAGGCTAGTGAGTATTTTGACATACATCTTAATCCTAAAACACCTCCTTGAAGCAAGCTGAAGAAGGAGGGGATTAAATACACAGGGCATAGGGAACACTCAAGGCTTGCACAAAATGCAAGGGGCAAAAATCAAAGAGCGTAGAATTCAGAGCCTCTGGCTGCCAGCCATGGTGGCTTTCTGGACCCAGTTATGAGAAACTCAGTTCACAATATACTATTCTCTAATTAAAAAACACTTGCTGACATTCACAAAAAGCAACCACAGCAAGAGTTGAGGAGGGGCTGGCCAATGTTGTGATTGTTTGGGTGACAGCCATTCCACACTTCCTCCCACAAATAGTGTATTCTCCTCTTTATGCTGATAAGACAGAAATATCACAAACCAGGCGACTTAAAACAATAAGAACACCTCACAGGTAGAGGCTGGAAATTGATGAGCGAGGTCTTAACAGATGTGGTGATTTACTCTGCTGCACTGATGTGCCTTCTCACCGAATCCTCACATGGTAGAAGGGTCAAACAAGCTCACCTGGGCCTCTTTGTATCAGGACTTTTTTCTCTTGAGAAGATCATTGAGACACTCAAGCTTTAATGGAATGCACATGGACATAGTTTTTTTCCTGAGTTTCTCAGCTCCCCTCAATGATCCCACCTCTTCACACCATCACCCTGCCCATTAGGCTTCAATATGAATCTGGGGAGGACTCAGATATTCAGGCCACAGGGGGGAAAAAACGCACAAGATTGTTGGGGAAAACCAACATGCACTGCCGCTGATGGATATAAAAAGTTACCCTGCCCTACTGGCAGTGACTAGTTTGTAAATGTGCATGTGTGACCAAAGAGATTTTCTAGAGGCTTCTGAGGAAGTGTGCTTGCACTCTGAGGAGAGAGAAATAGCACGAAGGTAGACACTCCCCTGTGGATTACTACTGGCAACCATCCCATGGCCCAAGAGGAACTGTGTCTTAGGGTTATACTGACACAATGTGCAGAAGTCTGGAAGATGAAAAGACCCTAAATCCTTGATGACTGTGGTTGAACTTTGGGATCTGCTAAACCCAAAGCCACTTCTTTCCTCTATCATGTAAGTGAAAGGTAAATCTTATTTTCTAAGATAGATCGAGAAGTATTCTCTATAGCTTTAGCATAAAAAAAAATTAGAGAAAACTCCCTTTACAAGCATGCCATAATAGCCCAGACATCTCCAATTCCTAGTCCTCCTTTCCAGCCTTCATCCTACACACCCACGATGAGGCCTCTCGTTTGTAATAGAAGTTCTTCTCAGTCTGCTTCCCTTGACCCTGTGATATCTGGGTTTCTGATGAGCTTTATCTTTTCCATAACTTTCTCTATATGAGCTTGCCTTAGAGTTAATCACCTTCCATGGTTGTCTCCAGCTATGTGCCTTGGCCTATGCTTTATGGTATTTGTTTTTGGGAAAAGGGGGTGAGAAGGCCTGTCTTGGCTTCTCTGGTGTCACTTTCTTGTCCCACATGGTGACGCTCACATTCTTTCAGCTTTCCAGTGTCCATTGCACACAGACACACTCACGGCCCTGTGTCCAAGTGCCATGACTTGATGATCTCCTGCGCACAATCTGAAAGAAGTCATTAAGAGTATTCTCATAGGAGCATTACTGATGCGGCTTGCTGAGAGAGAGTCCCTGTGGTAAATAGGAGACTCCGACCCTTTCCACTGTCCCACAAGCTGGGGCTCTAGGAAGTGGAGGTGAGCTAACAGGCAATGAAGAGTTTCATTCTTGCTCATTACATGAAGCTCATTCAGGACTGGGTTTGGATGAAAACCAAGATGGCGTCACCTTGGAATGAAAGAACACTGACTAGACCCTCTGTCTATTTTGCAAAAAAAAAAGGYGTTATTTTTTTTGAATGTATAAGTGATTATACTTATTACCGAAGTACCATGTGATGTTTTGATATATACACAAACTACAAACTAGTTAATGATCAACTTATATTTTGTTGTAAGGGTAGCATAAGTTTACTGTTTTACAATTTAATTTCAAAATACCTTTTTATTACCTGGGTTTACTATGCTGTTTTAAAGATAATGAGAGTACCTTCCTGATTGTGGCATGTTTTAGAATCTGGTGCCCTCTTTTCCTTTGTGTGACATCTAAATTTACTCACTAGAGTGCCCTGTTCCTGGGGGAAAGTGGTATATTGGTATTAGGGGAATATAACAAACAAACGAATAAATAAGATGCAATTGACTCAGATTTCAACACAATCGCTCTATAAGCCCAGCCCCTGGGCACCTCCCTTAAAACCTGTATCTTCTGTTTTATGTAAATGATTGTGTTGCATCAAATTCTAAAAGCGATTCTGAGAACCTTTCCAGGACCCAAAGAGTAAAGCATGGTCACTGTCAGTCTAGGCACAAACCACAGGTGGGGGTATAGCGTCATCCACACACAGTGCAGCCTCCGGCTACTCTGAGACAACCCTACAGGCCCTCGGTCTTGGCCACTGACCTCACAGCCCTCACTTTTGCTCTTCTATTGCACACTCCTTCAAGAAATCACATGTGGTTCCTTGACCACTCCCTTTACAGAGGTCAAAGATGACTTGGTCATATATTCCCAGTATTCTTTAATTGTTAAGTGTTCACCTTAATTATTTCTTCTCTTTCATTGTGTCAGGTTCATATTGGGGGTCTGACTGCCTGGGGATTTTATGTAAAAATTTAAGTAACATAGCAACAGCCCTTTGCATCCTGTGTCCTTGGTGTTCTCCTGGTGTCTGATCTGGGTATGTTCATGGAAACAGATCCTCTTTATCCGTGCCATCTAGATTCACCCTGCATTGCACATGGAGTGGCTCAAATGCTTTCTTCAGAATCTTTGCATAAGTTTGTCTACTGAAAAGGAAAAGTTTTTCTGGCTACTTGGTTACTGTACTTCTACTTACCTTCCAGCAGATTCCAAACCAGTTTTTTTTTTCCAGCAGAGCTGCAAGCTTGGAAGTTGAGTAGCTCTCAGGCCATGTGTGCTGAGAAATCCCAGGTGAGATCTGCTGAAAGTGCAGATCTCTGGCCTCAGGCACGATGCCAGAAAGAAGGTTTAATGTCCAAATGTTTTATGCTTCAAAGATAGGTCCTTGTGGTTGTTGGTTTAAACCTGCATACTCCACAGGAAGCAATCTGATATCCCACTGACTGGAACCCATCAGGTAATTCAAAATCGCTTCGATTGAGGCCAATAACTTGGCTGAAGATTTGATCCTCTCTAGAGACTCTCGCCCCAATAGGCGAGTCGTTTGAGCTGTTCCTCCAGGCCCACATTCCACGTAGGCCACGTGTTAGAGGCAAATCTAGGAATGTAGGAATTAGGATTAGTCCTTGCCTGGCCTTCCTGACATTCCACAGCTCCTTACAAACTTCTGAACTGTAAAGACTGAAGCCGGCCATGCTGCTTCCAGCCATTTGTTAACTGCAAAGCAAGCGAACAACTTCTCCAGCGAGGCGGGATCTTCTCTCATCATGGTGAAATAATGTCACAGTGCGGCATTTAGGATCCTTCTGGAAATATTTCAGTTATTTGTGATGGGGAAGTGGTTCGGTTATGTTCCTCTGGTAAAATGTATTTCATCTAGCAGACATTTATTAATAATCTCTATGAGCAAAGCTTTAGTGAAGGTTCCTAAAGTCAGACGCTGTTCCTCTTCTCCAGTGATAAAAGCACTCATAAGCCTACACACACACACACACACACACACACACAAACAGAGAGAGAGAGAGAGAGAGAGAGAG
>LOEQ01002933.1:99733-117328 GCA_001685075.1 Bramus lutescens | reverse complement strand
AGCGTTTATTTAAAACATGATTGACAGAATACAGACAATTCTCCCGCACCAATAAGAGATGGTGGGAGCCCACCTGAGATCACAAGATGCTTCATGTGAAGATACCTGAAGCCCAGCTAGAGAACAGGAGTAGAGATGCAGGTGGTTGAACAGTAATTCTGAGGATGGTCTGGCAGAACACCCACTGCAGATCTGAGTAGTTGGTAGTTCCACCTCCGGTGAGTAACCCAGCAAGCACTCTAAAGTATGAAGTTGCCCTTGAGAAAAGCAAGTCCACAGGCAAACCACTCAGGCTGCAGACCAGCACCTGCACTTCAGAGGCCCCACCCTTGGGCATGCCTTTGGAAACCATTTTGATCCTGTTTCCATAGTTTCAAGCTGGAAACCACTCTGTTTTCTTCTGGCTGATATTGTTAGCTGTGTCTCTTCTATGCGGAAGATACACAACTCGCAAGCTTTCTTCCCAGATATCCTGAGCGTTAGTGATCTACGCCACTGAGAAGCCCTCCTTGGTGTCTTTGGGGGAGTTTTAGGTAGCAGGCATAATACAGCATTTTAAATCCTACAATCCTAAACATGTTCTTTCCTTTCAATGAAAACCCTTCCATCTGGTTTTATGTGCTACAGTAAGGCACACACTAAAACTTCATTTTTCTCTAGGTGAATAAAAAGAACCGGCAAGATCAGTGACATGCTTTAAAAGTCAACACCAGAGGCAGTGGGCTTTATGGATAAAAGAATGAGCCTTGGCTGCTGGGAGGATTTTACAATGCTCCAGGCAAGAGGTAACAAGAGCCTGAACTAACGCAGTAAGACTTAAAAGAACGGGCAGATTGGGAGGAATTGGGGAGACAGGATCAAAAGGGTTGGCAACTGACTGAAGAGAGGAGACAACAACTATAGGAGGAAACACGTGTTCACAAATAACAAGAGGATTCGTGCCTTCCAGCTGATAAATTAGGACCAGAGTTATAATGAGGCTGACCATATATTGTTATCATCCAAACTGGGACATCACTAAATAGCAAATGTCTTCACCATAACAGTATGGTTCCAGGTAATCCTGGTGAATAGCAGCTTTCGTGTCCAGTCACTAGGTGCCAGTACGAATGAAGTTGGCTTCATGTGCAATAAATGTGGAATCTTGGGATTCTCCCAGACATCTATGTATTGTGTGCTTCCAGTGTTCCCAGGAAGTCCTTTCTGTTCCATTCCCTATGACTGTCATCTGGAACAGTCCCCAGGACAAGGGACTCACTTTGACTTCCGAAGCCCTTCCTATTTTTTTGTGCAATGAATTTGAACATTGATAGTCTCCTATTCTTAACTAAAACTGGCTTCATGTGAGCTCCACACATTGGTACTAGCCACACTGATATATCGTTAATAACATGAAAATAAAATTGCATTATTGAATATCCACAAAAGGCCAGACTTGTATCCATTCTTGAAGCTCTCCACCAAGCCTATTTCTGTTGCTTTTACAGATGGGACAAAAGATACTGAGAACCAAGACTAATTATCACAAAGTGCTACTGTCAAAGGGAAGCAACACTATGACCAAGACCATGCTGCCATCGGTAGAACATAGCCTGAACTACCTTCTCTTCCCACTTCTAAAGTCCACATGCTTTCTGAAGCATGTTTCTGTGTGTGTCACATATGCGCTTGCAGGAGGAATGCAGGCTCATCACCTCGCTCTTCCACACATCAGCCCTTAAGCTATTTGCAATAATTGTCTCCCCTCCTTTCATGGCCCTGACTCTGACTTCATCCCCCTCACATGTCTTTTGCCTTCAGACACAAGCTCTTTCTCCTTTAAATTTCTAGATCATTTTTGGCAAGTTTTAATTCAATAATGTGCCACCCCTTAGAGTAGGATGCTTAGGACCAAACCCAACATTTTCAGTGTCCCCCCAGTGAGTATCTGTAACTTCCTCTGCCCTTGGTTTCAATACAAGGTCCTAGAAGTTTATTTTGTCATTTTATTACTATCTCCACTATACTGATCAGTGGTCAGTATATTGGGTTGTCAGTTAACATCCGATGGCTCAAAATAGACAGTGTGGCATCTTGACACAATCCACCATGATCCTAAATGCATTTTTTTGGTGTGTGTGTGATAGTAGATGCACCAGACACTTGTTATTTCTCATTCACTGAAACTTTTGGTAATAGTATTTTGTTATTGCTGTTATGTTTTTGTTCTTCCAGTCTTTGTACTGCAAACCAGCTGGATTAAACTAGGGAGTTCCAGGAGTAGAGTTCATGGCCTAGCGTAATCTGCTCACATTCTCACATCGTGTTGATGGCTGAGCTGGCAGAGTAGACCACTAATGATACCAGTCATCCACTGTCCTAGGAATGCTAGGTAACAAGTGTTGCCGAAACTTAGCGGCTTACAACAACAGGCACTTTACTTACACATTTCTGAAGTTGGCTGAAAATTGACTAATGAAGGTTCCCTTGGATGATGCCAGCTCCAGCCCAGTATTGAGATCATGATCCGATATCTTGCCACGTTTCTTTCTTCTTGCTTATACAGTCTTTTATGCAAGGCATGTTCTTCCTATGTGACAGCAAAGGTTATAGAAAGAGGGCAAACTCTACTAGAGGTATATGCTTCTTTTGCATAACATCTCCCAATATCCCATTCATCCATGAGTCATGCCATCTAGTCAATAGCCAAGGCAAGGAGGGTGCAATGTCTACTGTGAGCCACAGCAAGACAGTAGATGTATAATCCTGCTACAAGAGAATATAGCATTACAGCAAAGAAATATCATAATATATTACAAAAATACAATCCAAGCTAATGGAATTCATTTCTTGAGTTCATTTGAACTGTCCAACAGGTCAACTCCATTTTCAATGGACATCATTCTTTGAAGGAGGAAGCCTAAATTTTGAGACCACCACTTAGAGCCAATATTGAGCCATTGCCAAAAAAGGAGAGCCTCTAGGTGGAACAAACTGGCAAGAAGCAATTCTTGACCCATGTTATACCTGAAGGTAGAGTTCCTGACTGAATTACTCAGTAATGGGAACAATACACCTCAATTTTGCTTAAACTTGCTAAGTTGCTCTTTTAGTCATTTGTAGACAGAGAGGTTACAAGAACTTCAGTGAATGATGGAATTGTCTTTAAATCTGAGATTTAATGCATGACAACTAAGCCAATAACCACCTTGGCAAATGTGTGTGCCACTTTATTCTAGATTGCTCACCACCTTCAATGCCTTTCTGAGTGGAGAAATAGCACGCAGCCCATGGCACTAGGCCATCTCATCTGGTCCCCCAAACACCCTGTCACACAATCTCTCATCACTAATACAGTCCTTGGATATTTAATATTTTATCCCACCAGAAGCAGGTGGTGTTTAGGGGAACCCTTGATTTCATAACCCTGCAGCTTTCCTTAGGACCATCACCAGTCCCACTGAGTCTCAGTGTCCCTGTGTTCCTCATGTGATTGACAAGGATTTCACAATAATCATAAGAGACTGACTATGAATGAAATACTCTTGTTACTTTTCTTATTATATCATTATTTCCTAAATGTAACCAGTTGATAGGGAAACCTCTTGGTTTAGCTTTTGGGATGTTATTTTTATCATTTAATTAGATTGGTCCTAGTCTGATCACAACATTGTGTAAAAAGAGGACCATGTCAGCTAGTGGTTTCTTGGAGCAAAAAAGTGTGTACGACAGCTTCAAACAAGGCGTTGGTCCTTCAAGTAGACTAGCTAGAAGTGGTTCGCATGTTCAACTGTAAAAATAGATACTGGTGAGAAGAATTAGGCGGATGAGATTGGCTGGAGCAGCTCTGTCTCGCACCCAACACCATGTGAAAGACAGGACAAACCTGAATTGATGTAGAAACGTGAATGACAGATTGAGAACCAAGTGTCTAGTACAGTCCTCACAAACTAGACTGTGAGCTACATGGCTGAATGTCCAAACCTCCATGGCTCTCTAAACTCTGGGGCAAAGAGGGGCCACTGTCTTTTCACCAGAATACAAAACAATTTCTGAATCTAGTGGGAACTCGATAAGCACGTCCTGGATTTCATCATCACATTTTAATCCATCTCAACCCAAGGCTCCACGAGTGTCTTGATGGTAGGCGATGACATCTCTGCCCTTTTTCTGCACTGAATGAAAACCTAGCAGAGAGGAATAAACACTCCCTGGTCTGGCTAAAGCTCCCTTTGGACTCCTGTGTGTTTTTGATTGTTTAGAATGATTTCATTCTCCTGACCCCTTTATATTATTATCTAAAACCTTTAGAACTAATTAGAGGTTGGGAGGATCAAAGATGATATATTTTAAATTTGCTTCCCGCCTCACCCACTTAAAAAATCCTGCATAGCCCATTAAGCTGGAGGCACTTGCTGACAGGAAGGGAACCATCTGGTGAACAAGTTCTGTTAATTATACTGGAACATACTAACAAGACTAGAGAACAGCCCTTAATGACCTTCCCCTTGGTGGCGGAATCCACTGCAGAGTAGACAGCCGTGGCTCAGAGCCAAAAGCTAATGGTTAGTATTGGCACTGAGCACTCCTGCTCACTAGGACTCAATAATCTCCTCTCCAGAGAGAAAGTATTTTAGGCATTCATAGCATAAATCCTACCACCTGCATGTAACTGAGCTCCAAAATAGTTATTTAGGGCATCATTTGAAACCCTCCGTAAATCCTCCTGGATGTTACCTTTCCCATATCTTTCTTTACTTTTGGACATATCAAATAAGACCAAAGCTTTGCATTTTGTTTCAACCAATAACAGTATTTAAATGCTATTTGGCAAAGGACTGATGTAATTATTGCATACCCCAGAGGGCTAAAGAAACACAAAAATAATTATCCCCATTATGACCTGGATCAGTTAATTATTTATAATAATATTTGTAATTCCACATTCTCCTGAATCCTCCTGACAACACTGTGACAGCCATGCAAAAAGGCAGAACGAAAGCGTGTGCTTGTGTCTCAGTTAGCCACAGCGTCAGAATAGCCACAGCTTTTGTTTCACTTGTCTTTCCCAACTGGGTTTGATAAAGGCTTTTAAGTGAAGGCTGGAGAGATGGGTCAGCAGTAAAGACCACTTATTGCTCTTGCAGAGGACCTGGGATCAATTCCAAGGACCCATACTGGGTGGTTGACAATGACCCATAACGCCAGTGCCAGGAGATCACATGCCCTCTCCTGGCCTCTGTGGGCACCTGCATGCACACACATGGTAGACATGAACTTATGCAGGGACACATAAAAATATATAAGAAAATCATAAAAAATTAAGTACCTTTCACAGTATGATTAGAAATTAAAATTAAAAATTTTAAATTTAGCATTAAAATGTTTTAAAGAAATTTTAAAAGAAAATAAGGTACAAACCAAGAGCAATGCTGTTGTACAAATATGGATACGATGAAATGATATACCTTCCTTCATGGGGAGAGATACAAACTTGACTCAGAAGAGACATACACTGGAATGAACGCTTAGCATAGACAGGAAGAAACTTAAAAGCAACTCAACATATATGTTTCCCAGTACTTCAAGTGCTGCAAGGTGACTCACTGTAGCAGACTTAAATATGTGTGCTAAAGAAGAGGGAGCTGGGAAGAAGGAAGTAAGGGAGAGAAAGAAAGACGAAGGAGAAGAAGATGAAAGGGAGGGAAAGGGGAGGATGGGAAGAAGGAGAGGAGATGGAAGGAGGGAGGGAGGATTGACTCGAGGAAATACTATTTTGAAACAGGTGAGAAGTGTTACCTTAATAGCAGTCTTACAAGTCCTATGACTGCAAACTGTCATTATTAAGACATATTATCTGAATGATAACAGATCTGCAAAGAAAATGGACCAGTAGCAGGTTCAAGTTTAATAACCATGGGTATTATCCAAGAAATTCTTTCTGTAGAATTTCTTGATGTATATTTAAGGCTTATGTCTATATCAAAATTAAAATTTTTATAAAGGTAGGTATTCCAAGAGTTTTCACCGAGGTAACAGAATAAAAGTTGTTTGTCCCCTGCATCATCCCATCTGTGGCCACTGGATGATACTCAACCCTTCGTGCAGCCACGTGCATCAAGCATTGGCTAAAGGTCCTTGCAGACAGGCTGTCTCCTATTTGCACTTGATCTCTTCTCCTTTCTAAGGCAGAAATGCCATTATTTTGTCCTTCTTAGTTTGTCTGTTGTTTGCACATGGGTCTCCTCCAAACTGAAAAGAAATATTGGGTCACTGTCAATATACCCCCAAAGACCTTGGTGTTCAGCAAATCTCCGTGATTTAGGTGGGGGAGAACTAACCTCAACTTCTTTGAAGCATTTAATTCTCCTCCACTTCCAGCTATTGTCCTTACCCCCACCTCTATCTGTGAAGTTGTCTGCATTGGATCAGATGTGCTTAACACTGGGCACACACCTAGCTCACAGAGTTAGAAGCTGTCCATGTGACAGACTTACTCAGCCCCTTGGTTTCTCAGACACACAGCTGGTGCTGAATTCTTTTTTGCTAGTGTAATATTGCAAGTGTCTTAAAATTAAAGCTGCCATTAAATTTCCATCTTGCTCTTCAAGGAGTCTGCTTTTTAGAAATAGCACATGTACGTAGTTCTATGTGGTGGTGCCAAAGAGATATTTTCTTCTGCATCAAATCTTTCGTGTTGGAAAGAATGGCCCATTTGAATAGAAAAGTCAGGGAAGAATCCAAGTTGCTGGATCTGGGCAATAGCCGGTTCCTTAGAATTATTGGTGAAAATAAAAATATGACTCTCCTTGGCAGGTATATGCTACAGATGCTGCATTTAAAACGAAACAGAGAAAACATGTGGGATTTATAGAAATTCTCTCCCTGTCCAGATTGCCTGGCTTCTGCAAGTCAAAATGTCACTTCTGAAACACGTCATTTACCAGTTCTTCAGCAAAACAAACAACCCTCAGGAAAGCCCCCTCCCAAGGAGGGGACAATAATAAAGTTGGAATGTTGTGGCAGTCAAGAGAATAGACCTTCAAAGATTGCCAGATTCTCACAGGGAAGTCAGAAGGAGTATGAGCAAATGGAACACGAGACAGACAGAAAGCCTGCCAAGCAACAAAAGTGAGATTTGCTCCTCAAGAACTGCTCATCTCGGGAGAGATTCTGGGTGTGGCTGGGGACACAGAGGTTACCAGTGAACAGTAGAACACCTAGCTCATCTGGGAAGGGAAGCAATGCTAGCTCTCATCTTATTTAACTAGTTTATAGTATCCCTTCAGGCCCACAACCACAGTCACCTACTAAATCTCCACCAGGTAAAGATGGACAGTCAGAGTTTTCAATTTGCTGTAAAGGACGTAAAGCACATAAAAGGACGCTCGGTAAGTCTCTGTTATCCCTGAGAACAAACTCAGGAGCTGGGGTTTGTGCTTACGGTGGGATAGCCCAATAGTCTTGGGGCTGATATCAGACTCTTGCACTCCCCAGTCACATGATCCCTACCGAGCAAGTGTCTACTTACTCAATCCTCGGGTTTCTCTTCTGCTCAACGGGAGTGGTACCCTTTCATAGTCAAGAATTATGCAGGCTGTAGGCAAAGTGTGTGTCACAGAGTGTTCAGCTAAGTAGTGTTGGCTGACTAAGGAGAATGTATGGGAATCCTATATTCTAGCATATCTTAAATTATTTGCATTGAAGGCAGTAAAGCACTAAGTCAGGATCATCCTAGATGACATAAATCTAAGAACAGAATAGGCTTGCAATACCAAGAGTAAATAGCCGTAACTCCATAACTTCTTTGAAAAGATTATGGTACAGCAATAAATTGGATATGGAACAGAATTCTCCATCCTGGGGTTCTCTAGATGTGAGGATAAATTCGGAGGGGTAAATGTGAACCAGATGGTGAGGATAAATTCACGGGAGTAAATATGAAACTGTTCATTTTTGAAAAGTAGATTATCACTTTTTTAAAAAAAAATTGGATGGTCTCTAGATTCTTAAGCAAGATGGGAGTGAAAAGCTATGATTCAATTGTGCACACTCATCTTAAAGGAATGAATAAAGGCTTTTATCTTGGTTTAGCAATTATTGTGCTTGTCTCAGAGGGTAGAAATGTACCTCCCATAGCTACAAACTCACCTTATTTTGGGCAAATTGCTCCACAGCCTTCTTAATCATCATCTCCACACAGAAAACGACATACTAATTAATATTTATATACCTCATGGTGTACTGTTGGTCTTAATTAATGTTTGGAAGATTATGATCCTCAGATGAAAGGAACTATAAAATTATTTTATTTTTCAACATGTGTTAAGGACCAAGAGTTTAAGAGGGCCTTTTATGACAGAGGGCAATAAATACAATCAGATCTGTACATGTGACCAACAGCAAGCAGCCCTTGGAATGGTTCCCTGTGAAAATGACATGAAGGGGTTCTTCAGATTCTAACCGAAGAGTGCTCCTTCTTCGACTCCAGCATCATGTGTTAGGCAGCGATAAAGCCGTAATGAAGAAGAGAATTAAACATTCCCTCATCCACCATAACACTTAACCTTCAGTCTTTAGGTACCTGAAGAGCTTACGTCCTTCACGGTCAGCCTAAAAGAAATCTAGCAGCAACAGGAACATAAGGAAGATATGTCTCTGTGTCTTTTTTGTCATCTCTGATGCTCACTTTCGTATGTCCCATGTGCCAACAATTCATCTGTTTTCCTCTTCAAAGAAATCCATCATGAAATGTTCCTTTTTAGCACCTAGCAGCCCAAGGATGGAACCATGCAGACCGTTCCCCAGGGACTACTTTTCCATATACTGCATTTGCTCAGGCTGTTCAAAGACTCTTGCAAGGCTTGATGGTGTGTGGAGGACCGTGTAAGTCCTGAAGGAATTAGAGTGGAGGCAGAAGGGTTTCCAGTGAACTTAACCACCCTCCAGAGTTACCAGCCATAACACACATAGAATTACATCTTTGTTCAACTTTAAACCACCATTCTGTCATCACCACAGCCACGATTGAGCCATCTTTATAGCCCAACACTCCATTACATCTTACTGCCTGTTGTCCCTCATTCCAAACCCTCATCCTGATGCTTTTCCCCTGAACCCTACTCTAATATACTTCAATACTCTTGCTATCTCAGAAAGCTAGTTATACCATCTTCAGGGTCCCCATGGTATTGATTAAAACAAATATATTAACCTGGTTCCATTCATGTATCTACACACAAATATACACATAGATTGATAAATAATAGCTGTAAAAATAGTCCATGCACTTACATAAATATTTTAATCTACTATTGACATTTCAATTGTTTATGTCACATATGTTACATGCATTTCTACTTATATGTATATATTTGTCTGTAAATATATCTGTTATATATTTCTTTAATATATATTTCTTATGCACTTGCAGTTATTGGGTAAATATATTAAGCACATTAGACATTATTTAAATATATTTATAAGTTTACGTAGATGTGCATTGTCATGGTTGGGATCTGTAATGTCCCCAAAGTCCCATGTATTAAAGCTTGGTCCTCAGCTATTAGACCAAACTATTGAGTGGTAGTGGAGCCAAGTGGATTCTAATAAAAAGCCATTAGGGAATCGGCCACCAGAGCCACTTTCTCACCTCATGACCTCGTGTGTTGCCACAATCCAAAACAAAGTAGTGGAGCCAGAACCACGGATTGAAACTTCTGGAACTATGACAAAATCCTTTATTTTCCTTATAAATCATTCATCTCAGTATTCTGTCATAGTGATGACTAATAGATACACATATTCTTAAATGTGTATTTTTATCTGTTGTGTATTTATATATAAGTTAATTTTATTTAAAGTATGATCCATTAAATATTTAGTTTAAAATAAATATAATTGTTAAATTTCCCATCTGCTTTAGCCAGCAGACTATGAACTCTTCTAAACCAGAAGTTCAGAATGAGATTGAGACCCTATTAGAAATGGTCTCTACCTTTCTTAGACACTAACTCCATGACAGATGCTGAATTAAGTGATCTGTGTATTTGATCTCATTTAATTGCCACAATCATTCATTAAGATTGATATTATAACTACCCAATTTCATAGATGAGAAAATAAAAATTCAAGCAAATGACATAATGTACCAATAGTCTTGGGTGCTTAGGCTACCAGTCAGGTTTGGTCCTGATTGCAGGTGTCTGGCCTCTGATTCCTTGGTGATGCTGGAAGCCACATGGGGATGCTAAGTCCTAGTAGGTAAGAGCAGTGCTTAGTAGTCAGTTAAGCAAGATGTATATCTGCAAGCCATTCTCTTTTTGTGGTGCAGATCTGTAACGTTCCTCTTTCTTTCATAGCCCAGGAACCGAGATCTGAAGTGAATCCTTAACTAGGAAAGGAAAACATATCCCCTGTTAATGAAGGAAAATTCAGATTTCATAAACAACAAAACACAGACATTCTAACATCTTCAGTGTAAAACTGAAATGAATTCTAACTCCTTTTGAATCTAGTTTCTGTCACTGAGACTCTTGTAACTCAAATATGACTTTGTGAACAAAACAGAATCGCATGCCTTTTTCCCACCTACAGAACGAAAAACATGCATCTGAGCAAGACCCTTGAGTGTCTCCTACGTAGGACATGGTTTAAGAAGCACAAATGTAGAGCCTTCTCTCTTCCTGCACAAAAGTGTTAATTGTGTTTCTAAATGAGAACAATATGACCTTCAATCGTTGGGTCACGACTTTTTAGCTACAAGGGATGTAGGGAGTGTGGGGAGATGTGGGGATGAGGCAGAACCATAGACTTATATCA
The DNA here is from genome assembly GCA_001685075.1 of Bramus lutescens. Classification (NCBI taxonomy): domain Eukaryota; kingdom Metazoa; phylum Chordata; class Mammalia; order Rodentia; family Cricetidae; genus Bramus; species Bramus lutescens. Next base: position 106,528 of record LOEQ01002933.1, on the reverse strand, counting down.
GCTTCGCTGCAAGTAAGCTGTGTGGCCTTGTGTAACTTATTGACTCTGGGAGTAAATCTCCCTCTGTAGGACTCATGGGAAAGAAATAAAATGAGTTTGGCGAGAGAGGGGTTAGAGACATTATGGTAAAAGTGACCATTTCAGTTCAAATGTCCATTATACAAAGTAAGACACGGGTCTGATTAACACTGTTGGGGATTATATTTCTTCTGACTTAACCACTTCTGTGTTTGCAGCACATGGGAGTCGCCCTACAGATGACAGGAGCCAAAACGAATGAAAGGCCACTCATGCTCTGAAGCAATTCTCACAAGTCCTCTCCGAGGCCATCCCTGCTTCTGAAGGTCTGCAATAATTTTATATCAATGGATACAAACAGTGGAACCAACTTTTCAAATGATGTCATCCACAATTTACCATTCAATATTTCTGTAAGAACTTGCAGTTGGAATATCGCTTTATTTACCAGTGCATTGGCACATGATGAGATTCAAACATTTACACACTTAGGAATTTCATATGTACACATATTCATAACTGTTTTAGGACTGCATAATACTCCTTTAAGTTGATGTGTTCTACAAAGTCCACAATGTTTCATCTTATTTTAGGTACTTGTACTGGGTGGTTTTGTGTGTCAACTCAACACAAGCTAGAGTCATCAGAGGAAGGAGCCTCAGTTGAGGAAATGCCCCCTTGGGATCCAGCTGTAAGGCATTTTCTCACTTAGAGATGAATCGGGGAGGGCCCAGCCCATGGTGGGTGGTGTCATCCCTGTGCTGCTGGCCTTGGGTTCTATAAGGTGGGCTGAACAAGCCATTGGAAGCAAGCCAGTAAGCAGCTCCTTTCATAGCCTCTATCAGCTTCTGACTACAGGATCCTGCCCTATTTTTGACTTCCTTCAGTGATGAACAGCAGCTCTGAAGTGTAAGCTTAATAAACTCTTTCCACCTCAACTAGCATTTTGGTCATTTTTTTTTTAATCGCAGCAATAGAAACCCGAATTAAAACAGTACTAGGATGGACTTCCTTAAAATGGACATTTGAGGGGCATTTCTTTGATACTCATGGAAGTAGATTGATTGTAGCAAAGGGCTCAGTGTTATGATAGTTATTGGTACAGAAGGCCATTTTTTCTGATTCCAAAATTCTAGAATTATAAGAAAATCATATTTTCTGGTGGCTGTAAGGAAGAGTAGAAGATAGCAGAAGGTGCCACCAAAGTCCTTGAAGATGGCATGGCAGCCATACCACAGTCTTTTCTTTCATGGACAGTTACAACAAAGTAACCCTGTGCTAGCAATTGGCTTAGAGCACTCAGGGGATGAAATATTGTGTCACCCAACTGACTAGAGACTAGTTGAATAAACAGGACAAACTCAGAATAGCATTCTTTCCCAGAATCTTGGAGTGGTGCTTCAGAACATGGATTCACGTTCTATTTTTTGCCTGTTTTTAAAATATGGAAAAAAGTAGATGCCACAATGAATTAATATCCAGACCTGCCAAATTTGGAGACGGGTTCAAATTCTCCTCAGTTAAAAGAAAAGATGAATTTTTTTTCTGTCTTCTTGGAGATCTTTAGTGGCTATTTCTTTAACTCCCGACTTTGACCTTTGACAGGACGATCTCAGCATCTGTTTTGTCAGGGTGCCCTGAAGGCTGCAGGCTTAGATGGGGCGCGGCAGACATCCCCATCCAGTGGGGGAAGGGTCAGACCCCTCGCCCACCAGCCTCACCACACGCACTCCTAGGATTCCAGTCTGCTGTTCAACATTGTTCTATCAACAGGTTCTGAACCACATGCTGTGGCACAAGAGAGATGGGGAAAGGAGCGAAGAGGAGCCCTGCCCCCTCAACTGACTTGGAGAGTCAAAGGCCCTCAAAGCAGGATGCAGAATCGGTCAGCATGGCCACAGTATTGTTCCTGACCCCCCGAGTGAACTACTAGAGGGACTCCCTTGACAAGCGTCCCCTTAGTGGTGGGCAGCTATTCGCTACTCAAGTCAAGTCTTTGATTTTCTCTCAGAGACTACAATAAATTACAATCATTCTTATACTTGATTGTCCTTTCCTCCAGGAAGCCTTCTTACGAGGTGAGGTTGCACAGCCCTTCCGTTTGTACCTGTGGCATTCTCCTCCCTACCTCAGCACTTTTCTCCTAGCCTGTAACAGGCTGGAGCAGTCTGCTCTCCTACTGAACTTCAGAGAGTGTACTGCCTGCACTGTGTCTCCAGTGACCATTTTGACAGGGTTTTCCCTGCGGAGCCCTGGCTGTCCTGAAGTCTGTAGACTAGGCTGGCCTCAGACTCAGAGATCCCCCTACCTCTGCCTCTCACCACAGGTATTAAAGGCAAGGACCACCACCGCCCTGCCTCATTCAGTCCTGATTCATGCCGTTCTGAGCATCTCAGGAAGATCCTCACCTGAAGCACCTCTGAAAGATGGGGTGCTGCTGCAGCGGCACACCCAGACAGCAGAAGCTCTCTTGCCAGGACTCAGGATTCTGGGGCTTGGCCCCAGCTTCCCGACAACTGTGTTCCTAGGCGATCCCCCTGAGCTTTCCAAACGGTTGGATTCTTCACTTCTTGACTCAGGGACAGATGTCTTGCTTTCATTTTTCGGCTGAATCGAATGATGAGCATGTGTTGAACCTCGACATTTGGGATCCTGGAGCCCCACCTGCCTCAAAAGTGTTGCTACTATCTCCTCCTGGAGTTGAGGTTTGAAAGGGAGCAGGTTCACTGTCTGCAGAGAAAGGCCAAATTGCACTCATGCTTGAGGCTGCCAATCTGCTTGTCAGGGGATTGGTATGCAGGGGAGATGGCTGTAGGAAACGCAGCCTCCCTTTCACAGCAGAGGCCGTCTTGCTGCATCTTCCTTGCCAGCTTTTCTACCTGAGGAGGAGGCAGGAAGACCTTGAACTCAGAGAAGTGCCTCCGCTGCTCTGTGTTCCTGTGGTGAAAGAGGACAGAACCCTCTTTCTGTCAAAATACACCCAGAAATTCGAGCACTTGTGGCAAATACTGAAGAAGACTTAGTGCAAAGACAGGGGCCGTGGGCCAGAGCAGCTGGGATGAGAAGAGGGAAGAAACGCTCTAGCAGTTTAAACCCCAACAAATGTTACTGTTTTGTTTTGTTCCGTCATTTTCTCCTCATTTGAGTCTGCAAGGCCCACTGTGAGTGAGCCAAGAGTGTCCCAAGAGTGTCCGTGCCATCAGAAGTGCAACACCAGCCCAGAGCCTGGATATGGTGGTTCCCAAAGGAGGGAACCCAGGTCCTAAGATCTTGGTTTGGCTGCATTTTGTTAAGTGAGACTTTAGGCAACATCCTTAGCCCAATCAAATCTCGAGTTTCTGGTCTGTAAAATTGCTCCTCTGGGAAAGCAGACAGAAAGGCAGCTTGGTAGCGTGAAGCTTTTGAAAGGCCAGAGCCCTGCTGCAGGGCTGAGTCTGTTGTCAACACCTACAGCTTTCTGACCTGGATGAGGTCACCTGAAAGCTAGGTGAAGACTACCTTACTTTTGATTCCAGACTTTTCCACAAAGTGCCAAGAACTTAGAACCTTTTCTATTGCTCGGTAGCAATTACCACAGTCCTGCTGTCTTTAAAAATATTTCTATTAACTAGCTTATGCAGAAAATTTGACTGGTTTCTGTGCTCAAGGTCTCACAAGGCCAAAATCAAGGAGTCAGCCCGGGTTGGCTCTTGTCTGGAGGTGCTGAGAAGAATTGACATGTAGCTTATTCTGGTTGTTTCTGGAATTCATTCCCTTTGAGTAGTTAAAACCTAGGTTCTGATTTCCTTGCTGGCTGCCAACCAGCGCTCTCTCCTAACTTCTTCATAGTCTGCTTCCTCGAGCTTCAAATCTAAGATAATGCACTGAGCCTTCTTGCCACGTCACAGGGAGCAGTGGAGTCTCTTATGCCGTATCCCCTTTACATTGCAACCCCAACCTGCTTCTCTGCCGCCATCCAGAGGGTTCTTGACTTCCTTGTCTCCTGTAATTAGATCAGTTCTATCCACACAGTTCCCATCTTAAACTGTCACACACTGTGACCTTGGCACCAGTAATTTCTATTAAATTCCATTCTGCTCAAAAACCCTGAAATGGTTAAGGTTTTCCTGTATGGGATCATATGTTCACTCTGACATTGCTACCTACATCAAACCCTTAAGATTCATAGCAATCTTACCATTGAAATATTTTAGCCCATTACCAAACAAACATCAGTTAACAAGTAATTATTTATAAGACATCATGTACCATATTGTGTTAATTATGAATAAGCCAAAACAGAATAAGAAGGCACAAAGGAGACAAGTGTAGGCGAATCAGAAGTTCAAGATCATCCTTAGCTACCTGGATAATTTTAGGCCAGCCTGAGTTACATGAGCTCCTGTCTCAAAGGAGAAAGGAAGGAAAGAAAAGAAAGAGAGAAATAAAGATCCTACTTTAGGACCCCATAGGCAAAGCACAAAGAGAGAGCATTTCAGTATAACATATTATCAGAGACTTGAGAGACGAGATGAGATCCAAATGTAAGACCACTGATCGACTTGAGAAACTGAAAACTATCTACCGGCCATTACTCAATATGAGACTTTGGCTTAGGCATTTTTGATTTAAAGACAAATGGAGTATATTGCTGCCCTGGGGAACCTCAGGGCCAATGGAGAAGTTATTATACATAGTCATATGGCATGATAAACAATAGCTACATGCTTTAATTTTTTACTAGATATCTAACACTACGTTGATTACTTCTTATACATTATCCCACTTGACTTTGACCTACGATCTGAGTTTAAGAAATATTTTCTACATTTCACAGAAGAAAACCATTCAACAGCCACTTTCAGGAAAAGGTTGGTCTAGGTAGACTCAAGTCTAGCTCTGGCTCCATCTTGAATACCATTGAATACGAAAGCTTGGGTTCCAGCCAGCTCATTCAGGGTCCCTTTCACCAGTTCTGTGACTGCTGTCCCACCCGATCAACAACCCTGGCTGCCATGGCTACATGTCTGGGCTTCCCTTGTCACAGCTGCACCTGCAGTCTTTCCAAGAGTAGTGGCCTTTGAGTCTACAGTGTCCTCATAAATGGAGAGACCAATGTCTCCCTCAGGCTCGCAAACCTTCCCCAGCATCTGCTGAAGGTGAGACTCTGCCCAAATCTTCCATGCTGGGACAACTGTGACACTTGACTTCCTGAGCTCATAAGTTGTCTGCCAATTGGGCACAAGAATCCTCTTGTGTCACCTTACCCATGACCACATGATTCTTTGGTTTTCCCCCTTTCTTGCACTGTGCCCCTACACACTACTTTCCTAGTACCTCTCAACATTTCCTTCTGAACATACAGACCTAAGGTTCTGACCTAAGAAACCCTTGTTCTGAAATTCGTGCTAAATCACAATGAGACCCAAGAGAGTGATTCATTCAATAAAGGAGGACATCCTATGTGTGTGTGTCTACCTCTTGCCTACACACATGTGTGCTCACACATGAACACAGACACACACACACATTGTGTGCACATGCACACACAAGTTCACATAACTTAAAAAGAAGGTAGGAATCCAATCTAGGTATTAGGTATATTTGTATTTAGTGGCAGCCACTAAATATAAAAACCTGTTTATATTTCAAAAAGCTAAACTAAAATTTATTTCGCAGTCATTCTAGCCACATTGCCAATGCTTAGCAACCACATGTGGCTAATGACTACCACACTAGACACTATAGATTCTAACATTAGCTCCACGTTAGAAAGGTCTGTGGCTAGTGCCAGCATATCACATGAATGGAAAGGTGACTATTAGCTTTCTATTAATTGTTCACTTATGTGGTTATTTATGTATCTGTCTTAAAAATGTCATGTGTTGTGCCATTACTTTTTATATTCAGAAGAACACTAGGAAGCCTTTGATTTGCACAACCGGGAGACTGCACAGCCCACCTGCATTTGGCAATCAAATCATAGTGGTGGTTGTCAAAGTTGATTGCAGAAATCTCTTTGAAAATGCCTATGGGCCTTCGTGCATTGGACGAGGACGATTTGCCCACACCTACCCAGAAGATCCAAGTAATAAGGTCTGCCTGCTTTCATCTGTTTACCTTGACTTCTCTAAATGCATGAACCTCAAAGCCCAGGCTCTATGGCAAAGTAACATGCTTAAAGGAGGCACAAACTGAACTCCCTCGGCAATCTGTCATGTCCAGAACCACAGAAACAAAAGCAAACCCCAACTATAGGAACAGTTCTCTCTCAAGGACTCAAAAATTCAGGATTTTTAAAATGCATTTTAGAAGATTAACAGGAACTGGGATTTTCCTTGAAATATCATTTTCTTCTAACATTTCATCTTTTGTTTTCTTATATGCACCCCATGAACCACAATGCTTTTTTTACTGCTCTTTAGAATAAATCCATCATAAAATTATAACTGATCTACATCATCAGTATTAGCTATTACATTTATTATTCATTTGTGAATTGCCATAAGGTACATGTGGAGGTCAGACAGCAACTTGTGGGAGTCTCAGGAGTCCCTGCTCCTCTTCCATCAGGTGGACCCCAAGGACTGAACTCAGATCCTCAGGCTTGATGGCAACTTCTGTCCCGCTGCCCTGTACTATGTAGCAGTATGGTTCTACTTCTGTATTGCGGCGCCTGCACTACAGGACCATTTGCGAACTTCGAGCAAGAGCCTGGAGATTTAAACACAGAAAGAAAGACACAGAGACATGGGTCATCCTTGAAACAAGAATGCCCCCTTTATTGTGTACCAGAGC
>LOEQ01002933.1:87366-99620 GCA_001685075.1 Bramus lutescens | reverse complement strand
AACAAGTTGTTTACAAGAAATTCAGGATCTGGGGGTTCACTGCTCCCAACAAGTTCCTTTAGTTACTGAGTTATCTCACAGGACCATCATCGAATATTTCCAAATGGTCTGTCACACTAGGGAAATTTAAGCTTCATAGTGATGAAGTCTGTCGTACAAACCGTGGTGGCTATTCAGGCCACTATGGTGAATTCACCCTACAGAGACGATTAAATATTCACTTGGGAAAGATTGGATGGCTAGTTATCCCTGGTATAGTACAGCTTTCAGGGTCCAAAAGGACTGTAAAGGTTCTCTTGATTCTAATAGTAAGAGTCATGACATGTGCGAGAACAGCAAAAAAATGCTGTTTTTACAATATTAACTTTTGTTGGCTGTGATACCAACATCAGAAGCTTAACTCAGTCAGCTTTGCATAATTTTTAGCAACCCCGATGTACAGAAAGCACACAAACATTCAGAAACCCTTGCTTAAAGGCCCTGAGTAGACATCGGAACTAGAGGCCACACTGCAAGGACAGAGAAAACAGCACTGCAGTTGATGGGGTTTCTTTTGTGCTTTTGCTCGGCCATTGTATTCTGCACTCACCCACCGCCACAATATGTACTTATGTGCGCATGTGTGCTTGTCTGTGTGCATGTATTTAAAACTTGCTCAGTTCTCTTGCCTTTGCAACAGCAGGAAAGAGGTGCGGATATTCCTAACCCCATTCCCTCTCTAACTCCGTTAGACTAAGGAGGCACCCTCAGATAAGCTCCTAGGCTCTCCCAGTTGCAGAGAGCTCGAGTGTGCTCTCTGCACAGTGCCTGCCTCGCAGCCCTGCCACCAGATGAAAGGAAAAGCATAAAGGCCGTAGCAAAGCCTGGACTCGGCTCTCCTGCGCCAACACGCTCTCAGATGTGGATGTGGACGGAGTGATGGAGGCATTCTGTTGTTCGTGTCCACCGGTTCAGCTGAGAACGTCTGAGATCAACAGGTGGCCTCGCTAATGGAACAGATTTGCTCATTGTTTGTGTGTTTAATGAATCATTGAGTTACTGATCGGCAGTGAGCAATGGAAGCTGTTCAAACAGAAAGGAAGTCCAGCCGTGGGGTGGTGCCGCCACCACACTCCTTTGAAGCACTGCTGGCCCTGTAGGGAATGCAAGAGTCTTGGGGTTTACTCCCTATGGTTCCCAGAGAAATAGTAGCAAGGAGAAGGTGTTATTTCTAATTGGATGATGAAAGTCAGCTCGAGGGACAGAGACCAAAGGGCCAAATGGAAGGAGGGGAGGAAGTGAAACCATCTGAATCAAACATTGAGGTACAACTGAGAGGCAGGTGTTTGCAGTGAACCGTGCAATAACCCTCCCCTCACCCCCTGGTCTTCAGGAAGCAGCCAAGTGGGAAAGGGCAGAGAGAAGTAAAAAACTAAAATAAAAGGCAAGGGCGGGAGTTGAAAGCTCATTTTCTGGAGAGCACCGTACAGTGGGAGTGCGCCGTCATTTGGAGGGGCAAGGCTGGCCTGCAGTTAGAGTCCTGAGTAGTGCAGGCCAAGCCTTTCTGTAGCAGGACTGACTAGGCCGACTAGCATTGTATTTGGAGGACTCTGCTCTCCCTAAATAAGATTTTGCATTCTTCAACTTCCTAGGTCTGAGTGTTTACAGATTCTCAGCTGGGAAGCTCTTACCATCAGCCTGTTCCACTGTGGCATTGGCATTTTTCCCAGTGGTTGTTCCAGCAACCAAAAGCCTCTGACCTGGTTCTTCACTTGAACCCAAGCTTCTTCAGCACTTCCGTTTTTACAGCCAACAAGTCATTGGATGGATAACCAGATCATCAGGCTTCCTTCTGTGTTGTCTACTGTGAGTTAATCCACCACTTCTCCACAGGTCTTCTCAACATCTTGGATCATGATTTCCATCATCGTCTTTCATGGGGAGTAGAAGGGGCAATTTCAGTGTAGTTGTTGCTTTCTTCAATAAAACAACCAGCACTAATGGGGTTGGGGAAATGGTTCAGTCAGTGAAGTGCTTGTCACACAAGCATCAGATCCAATAACCACATAAAAGCCAACCACTATAACATGCACCTGTAACCCCAGAACTGGAGGAGTGGAGACAGGTGGGTCCCTAGAATACACTGGCCAACTGATTTAGACAATTGATGAACTCCAGGGTGGATAGCAATGGAGGAAGACCCATGACATTGACCTCTGGCTTCTACATATAGATCATGCCCACTCACATGCAAGAGCACATAATATAAACACACACACACGCACACACACACACACACACACAGAGGAAACAAATACCTTATTCCAGCATCAATATGAACTTCAAACATTTCAAGCATGGCTACTCATTGTTGACCATGCAAAGCATCTGTGCTATCGTAAATTTGGGAGTTTTTGCCTAGGGTTCACCTTTAGCAATTTGTCTTGAGTTTTCTAAATGCAACGACATCATTCTGTAGAACAAGGCCCACTTCAAGTCCAGGGCCCTGCAGGCCATCAGAGGCAATATCTCTTTCCTTCAAGTCCTTTCTTGCTTGCACCAAGCACAATTAATGCTTTTACTTGGTTTCTTTTCTAAGAGAAGAGACTGCCCACTTCTTCTTGGTTCCCTTCTTGACAACTTTTGTGGGCTGTGGTTTTAAAGGTATGGAACACACAATAGCTATGGCAATGTAATTTGGTTTGGAGAAAACTGTGTTATGGGTTAAGCAACGTAAGCCCTGGTTCCAATTTGGCCATCTCTGGAGAGTACCCTTGGCTGTAGACTCTCTGAACTGACTGTAAACTAAATATGTGTCCTTTTCTGTAGGACACACAGCCAATCCCAGTTCCTGCCCTTCTATACAGTCAGATGAATCCAGATACAAGTTCTGGCCAAAGTAATGAGTGTCAAGAAGGGTAACCAGGCCTAGGTCAAAACTGTCCAATGTGTTTACTTTCCCTTCTCTCAGCCAGCTTTTATTCTCTTTGAAGATAACAGAACTTCTGTCCACCTCCTGTCCCCTCATCCCTCAGGGTGACTGAACAGCACTCCCAGACTAGGCACAGTGGTTATCAGTCATTACCTCAATTTCCCTTTATGCACTGTGTAAACATCAACTCTTTCTACCTGTCCAGGAAAGTCAAGCATCACAGAAGATTCCTTATGAATGATGGCCACAGTCTCATTTACACTGACATACTGTCTGTTCAGAATCTCCTGGTCACAAGAATTCTCCCTCATAGACAGAACAAGAAGATAAAGATAACGGAAAGTCTGTCAGGGTCAGCCAATCAACCAACTGGATTACAGGGCAGCTTACAGGGTGGCATGAAGTCTAGGAGAAGCACCAGCCAGAGAACAAGGCCACACTTGCCACTGCATCGTGCTGGTGGAGAGTTTTGATCAGTGAATCCTGAATGAGGGCCAGAGCTGTGACCATGATTGCAAGCCCCCGTTTTACCAGCACATCTCTTGCTGTGGGTTTGTGTTCATCAAATCCTTTGCACCCAGAGATCTCTGCTCTTCCAAAATCCATCTCTTTCTATGCAGCCCCTTCAGTGAAGCCCCCCTCAGCTAGAAGAAGAGTGTGAACACTATTGCTTCTGTAGACATTTCTATTTTAGAAACCAAGAAGTACCTTATGTGTACATGACTTACAATTCAAAGTTCTGATTCTGAACATTTGTGTGCAGAGTGGAATGCAGGCTCCATCTATAGGAGAAGCCATCCCATATGTTCTGTGGTAGGGATGTGACCTAATCCAGCATAAAGAACTTGTGTTTTGTCTGCAACTTAAATCGCCAAACCAACCATTCAGTGCTGACACAATCAAAAGCTGGTGTCTAAATGTCTCTAATGGGGTAGGTGAGAAAGATAATTCACATTTTTAATAAGTCTTTGGGGAAATATTTTAAAAAACCTTTCTGCTGAGTTTATTAGATAATAAGCATTGGTTTATGCATTTGCAGAAATTAATTTAACTCCTTAGGAAGTTGATCTCATTGCCACCACATGTTACAAGGATTTAGGAAAGCAATGGAACAACTTGTTGGTTGGAGAGCTAACTAGAACACAGATCCACTCAGTTCGCTATCTCAGGCTGCAGGCTGCTCACTATGCCGTGATGCCTGATTGCTTTACCACCTCACTTTACCCCTGTGTGCTCCGTTGCCCTCCTGGAACAGAGTGAGAAGATCTACAATATCTATCTCCCAAGGTCCTAGTCAAGTCATTAAGGCAGAATTGTGACCCAGGCTGCAAAAAACTTTCTTGGTGGTTATGGTCTCAGAACAGAGGTGCTGATGAGAAATGTTTTCTTTTTAAAGAAAATAATACCAATGCTTACTCAGAAGCAAATGCTCCAACCACCTTTCTCTAGAGAAAACAAGAATCTACAAGATTGACTTTGTCTCCGCAGTTTTCAAGTTACAGAATAGAATTAGAAAAGGCGGTATGAGTGTGACATATTCTAAAAGCTTTAAACCTGTAAAAAAAATATACGAGAATCAGCTTACGTTCAGCAATCAGGAAGCCTTTAGCGAAAACCAGCAGTGCCTACCCCACAAAATCACGTGTTCAGCCACTGTTGCCCTGGTTAGCAGGCTGGCACAATGACAACATCTACCCCTCCAGACTCTACTCCTTCGTGTTTAAGGGAGAAGAAAAGGCTGTATGGACATTCTGCAGTTGCTAGTTCCCTAGCAGACAGGCTTCTGGAGATCTGGCTCTGACACTCATCCCTGTCACTTCCTGCCTCACTCCATCCACAAGGATCTCACCACCTGCATGCTCCAAAATGCTAAGCGCCTTCCCGGCATGCTAAGTGCCTTCCCAGCATAGGGTTTTCCAGGCGTGACTCCTGCACTCCCCTGGTCATCACCTAGCTGGCTTTTNTTTCTGCCATTCAAGTCACTGGCTCAGTTCTTCAGTTCCATCTTCAAGGAGCCTGTTCCCTAACCTCCCACTCACCTATTCTGCCCACCCTAGCAGTGCCTTTTAATAATCCCTCTTGCTTCTTGTCACTCATCAGACTCTGCTATATTCTTATGTATTTGTTTATAGTCTGTCTGCCCTCATTAGGTCTAGACTATAAGAAGCATGTCATGTTGGGTAAGCACTGCTGTGTGAGAACATAGAGACCATCCTGTATGTATTTGCTGAATGAATTAAGTTCAAGAAATAAAAGACTCATAATAGAAGCAAAAGCCAGAGAGTAGAAAGCCAATAGGATTCCTTCATACGGGTCACTTCAGAGAGACAAGAGGGTGCTCTCAGCATGAAAATCCCCTTCTCTCTCAGTTTAGAGATCTCAGACCCAATGTCATAGTGACCCTATATCAGTTAGGCTTGTGAATCCTCTTCCACTGAGCTTCTGTCTCTTGGTGACAAGTTGTAAGGCTGCCATGACGTCTTGTCTGGTGGCACTGCCTGTCCACCCAAAGGGGCCAGCACTTCACTGCTGAGGTCAGCTATGCAGGCTGGTTCTGTAGATTCTGAACTTCAAGATATGAGTGAAGGAGATTGGAGCATAGCAGCCAGCAGGACTGAGAAGAGCTGTGGTGTCCTCAACAGCAGCAAAAGAGTATCTAGGGGAGCTGCTAGCTGGTGTGGAAGTTAGCTGATATTGACTCACGTGTAGGTGTTACTTGAAGTAAAGCTGTCCCTTCTCTCCTTATAGGAGGACTGGGTACCACACTAGGTCACAACAGACTTGGGGCAAACCAGCCAAAGTCTCTGAGGCCTGAGGAAGCTGTGTGGAGTTTCTGGGTGGGGCACTTGTAGAAACTGCTCCTCCCAGCCCAAAGGGTGATGCTTAACTGGCCACTGCCTCCTCAGAGACCAAGGCAGTGGCCCCATCCAGTGTGTCACCTGGGACTGAGGTAGGATGGAGAAGCCAAACCTCATGAAGTCAGAGGACACGGTGTATGTGTCACCACCTGGATTTCAGAGGCAGTAGCTAGGCCACCTGCACCAGGGGAGCTTCATAGCCCATGTGTCACCCACCACCTGGATTTCAGAAGCAGTGACTAATGTTATGAATTTGCAGTGACTCTGTTATGATTGTTCCTCTCTTTGACAAGCCAGGCCCACTCCCTGCAGCCCCTCTCTCCCTCGCCATCTTGGCGCTCTCTCTTGGGTCTTCCCCCTTCTCTTCCCCCCTCTTTCTCTCCCTCTTTCTCTTTCTCCCCCCTCTCATCCCCCTTCTCCCTCCATAACTCAACTAATAAATATTCAGTTCTATTCTGTATGAAGTGTCTGTCCATGTGCCTCCTACCTGCTGCCTGCTCATGCTCACACCACTCACTCTTCATTGGGCTTGCTGAGGACCAGCCACCGGACACCGCAGCAAGCTGCTCAGGACCCACAAAACCATAACAGAGTCCCCGGCTAAGCCACCTGCATGAGCGGAGCCTCTCACTAGCTGGGGACCTGAAATATAGTGGGCTTCGCTGTTTTTAATAACTTCTTTTGACTTTCTTTCTCCCCTGCATTCAGTTTCAGAACCTCCAAACATCTAAAGAGAGATCCTGGGTCCCCATTTTTTTCCTACTCATTCCCTAAACACAATCCCTAGCTTAAGGACAGCTTAGAACTAGTGATCTTCTGTCCTATCATGGAGAGATGACAAGGTCAGAGACTTGAGTGGTCCCCACCCAGGTTGTGGCTTCCCAGATCTGCCTTGAACATTATTAACCTGTCTACCCCTCACTGAAGCTTCAGCCATTCCTTTCTGTCAAATTGACGGTAGAGAAGGGCAGTTATATCCCACAGTTTCTGCAACACTTCAAGATGATTTCGCCAGTCAACAGCTGTCAGTCTTCCATAGCTTCACCTCTCCAGTATTTTTTTCTAAACCTTAAGTGTTTTTAATAACTTTTACAGAATATAAGTCAAAATGTATGTATTGTTTACATAAGTCACTGGCAGCTCTTGGAGAAAAGAAGGTTTTATCCAAGTTTTGGGTGCCACCTTTCTAGCTTAGATTCAACTTCCCTGTCATCTGAGATTTCTTTGCGTCCCAGAACCTTGTCTAATTCTTTAAGCAGCATCAACTGTTTGTCCCCAACTGTCTTTGTCTTGGCTCAACATTATCCTAGTCCACACAGTTAATTTTCTAAATTTCTTTAGTTTACCAACCATAAATTTTCTGTCAACTGAAAATCTTAGAAAAACCACTCAGCTAAGCAGAGATGCCTAGATATTGCTTATAGGGACATGGTAGTACCCTGAGTCCAAGACCACCCTGAATCTGTTAACCATTCAGTTCTGAATTAAAGTTGTGCCATACCCACCCACAAAAAGCATAGGAATCAGAGTCTCACTCTGACAACTGATGTCACAAACTAACTCTCACTTCCTTTGATCCCTGATTTATTTTGTGCATTGATGGACAACTCCTCCAGTGCTCTGCATGCGCCTATCCTCTGTCTACCACAGGGCTTGCCCATGTTGCAGTCAGCATCACTAACTATATTAGATGTCCATATCTATGTGTACTATCCTCATCCTCTTTCAGGACCACCATACCAAGTGTTCAAGTTGCTCATTGCCTTTCTTCATTGAGGTTTCAGGTACATGGCCATGTCGAGGAGATTCCAACACAGACTTGTATCTTCAGTTTAATTATTAGAGCACAAAGACCCAATGGGTACTTGAAACCATGGTACTAATAAGCCCTATTATGTGTGTTTGCCTTTGTTTACTTTGCTTTGGTCTGGTTTAATTTAGAAATTTAGTAAGATGCTAGCAAGAATATCTACTAATAAAGTAGAACAATTGTAAAATGCCATAATAAGATTTTCAGTATCACAGCATCATTTTTGTGTTCCGGGACCATTAAATAGAATAAGGACCACCCAAACACATGCTCTGTGATTGTGACAGCCTAGCTGGTAAAGGAAAAAGCTACTGATTGACAAGAAGGTTGTGTATAAGTATACTGGATATTGGACAAAGAGTTAGTTCGCCTTTGGATTAAATGGGATGAGAATTCATCACTCTACTCGACAGTACACAATTTATACTTTATAATCTGTTCGTAGAATTTTCCATTTAATTTTGGGTGTTGATTGACCACAGATGACTGAACACATGAGAAAAGGAACACTACTGTAAAGTCTATACTTCCCTCAACTTTGGGTGGTCTTAATACAGTTACCCCATTACCCTGCCCAGTTGACTCTGAACTGTCCCATGTACCCCACTAAGGATGTCTGGATTCTTTTATAACTTCTGTTAGAGACTATACCTCCTCTTCCTCTAGTCAGTCCAGAAAATGAGTGTTTAACCATTAACAGGGCTGCCATGGTGCTGTCTATGACATCAGGCTGGTGCTCTGATTTGGTTCATAATGGTGAGGATATCATAGAAAACAAAAATTAAAATCTAGACCTCTGTAGCAGGACTGTATAAGTCCTAAGCCTAGCTCTGCCATTTTCATTTCTATCATTTACTGGGGACATTTAAATCCATGAATGTGTTCTTTTGTTGTTTTGTTTTGGTTTGTTGTTCATTTGAGGCACGGTCTTATGTACCTCAGGTTTGCCTCAAACTTGTTATGCAGCAGAGAATGACCTTGAAGTGCTCATCCTTCTTCCTCTACCTCCTGAATGTTGGGAGTACAGCTATGTGTTCATGCTTGCCTCGTTGTATGTGATGCTGAAGACTGAGCCCAGAGCTTTGTGCATACTGGGCAAGCACTCTGCCTACTGAGCTTCCTAATATTCTTCTTCTTTTAGACAAATTCTCTCTGTGTAGCCTTGGTTGTCCTGGAACTCACTCTGTAAACCATACTGGTCTCAACATCAGAAAGATCTGCCTGCCTCTGCCTCCCAAGTGCTAGGATTAAAAGAATGTGCCACCATACCCCAGCTATCCAAGTTCTTAATCAAGAGATCTCTGAAACAAATTTACAGAGAAATAAGACATCACCCACAAAGCTGATCTGTGTATTTCCCATGTAATAGATCAAATAAAGTGAGCCTATCATAGGGAAACTCAGTTCTGGCCCAGGCTGTCATGAGCATCCACCGGCAAGATCTCTCCAACACGAAGACTTCGTTCCTACAGCGTGAAATAACTGCTCCCCATTTGGACTCAGCCAAGATGGAATGGGGTCGCTCATCTATTCCTTTACAGTGTGTGCTTTATACAGCCCCTAGGCACTCTTTGCTAAGAGCTACCAGGCAGCTAAAGAAAACAACACCCACCCATGCATATCCTCAAGTACTTTATTACTGACCTGTAGTTGACAGAAGGACACACAAAATTAAATGGCCTTGCAAGACATTGAATTGAGATATTTGGAGAGGAATGGGATACCTGCCGTCAAATGTGTGAGTTCTTATACAGGATCTTCAAGAGTTCTGAATGAGGATAAAGCACCTGGGTGTGACGGCTTCAAAGGATTCAAGGTGAAGGAGATGTAAGAGATGGATTAGGAGGGAAAATGACTTTAAAGTCAATTGAGAGTCATATATGACAACAGCCTCAGCCTTGGTTTGTAGGATAGCAAATAGCTGAGTGTCTATTTCAGTATCATTGTGTTGGTCTCTTGGGATTCATCAGTGATCCCAGGATTGCACAGGTTAAAATCATACCTGATGAGCACAGCAGCCTTGAGGAAATCACAGAAGCAAGCCCTTCAGATTAAGCTTTTAAAATATAGTTACCTTTTTGAAAACATTGCTAAATAAGTGTGTTAGGAAATAGAAACCTGGGTATGAGGATATAGGTCATGATTGTTGAACTATTTGCCTAGAATGAACAAGGCCTTAGCTTCAAAACATGGCGCTGCCCAAGCTAGGTGCAGGGCATATGACAATAGTACCAGTGATGGAGAAGTAGAAGCAGGCTCTTCCTCCTCCTCCAAAGTTTAAGATCATCCTCCAGTACATAACAAGTTTGAAATCAGACTGAGCTACATAAGACCTTGTTAAAAAAGAAAGAAAGGATAGAGGAGTATGTTTAATATAGTTTCACAAATGGTACCTTAGAATAAAAAAGGGGAGTCATAATAAAATTTAATATTAATACTTTAGTATTCACTTTTTAATATAAGTATTTTGTGTATCATTAGATTATTTTAAGTCTTTTTACCTGCTTTATGTACTAACACATAAAAAATAAATTTGCTTTATGGTTAATT
Organism: Bramus lutescens; assembly: GCA_001685075.1. Classification (NCBI taxonomy): domain Eukaryota; kingdom Metazoa; phylum Chordata; class Mammalia; order Rodentia; family Cricetidae; genus Bramus; species Bramus lutescens. The sequence goes on along the minus strand of LOEQ01002933.1, from coordinate 89,491 downwards.
TTAGTAGAAACATTTTATATTTGCCATCAATGTAAGCATGCAATATCAGTCTAAGTCAATTGACTAGTATTAGGTTTATACCTATCAGTCAACTGAAATTTGAACCAGTCCTGGTGGTACAGGATTATTCTCTCGGCTACTAAGTGTGTGAGGCCAGGGGCTAAAGAGATAATACACAGTTAAGAGTACTTGCTGCTCTTCCAGAGGAATAGCGTTTGGTTCCAAGCATCCATGGCAGATGGTACACAATCACCTGTAACTCTTGTTCTATGGGATCCAGCACCCTCTCATGGCCTCAGAGATCACTTTCACTCGTGTGCACATAACTGCACGCTCATATACATGAGTAAAAATAAATACTAAATAAATAAAAAAGGCAGAGGCCAAAGGATCACAAATTCTAGGCTTACTTAGACTAGAAGCCAGTTTATCACTAACCTGGTCAATTTAGCTAACATTGTCTCAAAAAAACAAAAGGGCTACATGTCTAACTCAGTGGTTGAGTATTTGCTTAGCACACACAAGCTTCTGGATTCCATCCCTAGTACTTTCAAAAAAGAAAAAGAAAAAGAAAAAGAAAAGAATGAAGCAGAAAAATATAGTTGTAGTAGGAAAGAAAACTACTATGATGATAATATGTAATAATTTGTATGAAAAAATAATTGTGAACTTCTACTGGGAAACTACTAATAGAGATTGATGGCTAACAGAAATGTTAAGAGAAAGTCCATTTTGTAGATGTTTGGAAGAATAGCACAATATTTTCAAACTTACAAAGGTTTATAAAACTAAAAAATACAGGGCAAAATAATAGAAAATTACTTGACATGGTCATAATGTTTGTATAGTTGAACATTGTGCTGCTGGGGAAATCTCTCTCTGAGTTGCAGTCTGCTCATCACGCATGCACAAATGTTTTCTCAGTTTTCATCTTAATCATCCACATAGTACCAACAGAAGCAACCTTAAGTCTATTTTCCAGTTTGCTAGCATTTAGAATTAATGACGAATTCAACAAAATTTCTACTTATCTGGCTTCTAGGGGTTGTTTGTTTGTTTCAAACTGTGATCATTGTGGTGGTTCACAGCAAAGACATAGTTTTTTAGAATAGAAAAATTAGGAAAGAATGGTGTTATGCAATTTTCATTGTCAGTAGACCAAAGGTGGAGATGCTATGGGTGATTTGGAAACCATGAGTAGAAAACATGTTTATCACACAGTATGTGTGTGTGTGTATACATATGTATGTGTTCAGAAAGGCCCCAGAGGGCAGAATATGTAACAGTATAACTTAAGGACCAGCAGAAAGATTGTGAGCAAGCCACCATGACCTTCTTTCATTGACTACAGAGAAAGCACCTGAAACATGTTTCAAAAAAAAATCTGCTTGATGTCTGGAGAGAAGACTCAGTGGTTAAGAGTATTTGCTATTCTTCCAGAGAACCTGACCTTGCTTCCCAGCACCCAGATAGGAGGGCTTATAAACACCTGTAACTCCAGATCCAGGGGATCCAATGCCCTCTTCTGATTTGTCCAGGTATCTGTGCATACATGACATCCACACAGATATAGACACACATAATCAATCCTTAAACTCACTCTCACAGAGATAGGCTTAAGCTTCTACTTGGCAAGAGGCAATGTCAAAATCCCAGGACTTTCTGGCCCCCAGTACAGTCTGTAGAGGAGCAGTGTGTACCACAGCCTGGACCAGGGTGACAACAAACTACACAAGAAGCTCTGAAGGCCTGGAAATCCAATTATTTTATTTAATTGACACATTTCAATATCCAAATTTAAGAACAAAATTTTCCCCTCAAGCAAGGAGAAAACAGTGATGTAGGAGGGTCTTCTATCTATCTGTTGCTTTCTTTGGTTAATAAAGAAACCGCCTTGGCCTTTTGATAGGCCAGCTCTTATGTGGGTGGAGTAGACAGAACAGAATGCTGGGAGAAAGAAAGCAGAGTCAGGCAGACACCATGACTCTCCTCTCCGAGACAGACGGTGGTTAGAATCTTCCCAGTAAGCCACTGCCTTGTGGTGCTACACAGAGTATTATAATGGGTTAAACAAGATGTGAGAACTAGCCAATAAGAGGCTAGAACTAATGGGCCAGGCAGTGCT
>LOEQ01002933.1:65401-87344 GCA_001685075.1 Bramus lutescens | reverse complement strand
CTTAAATGAATACAATTTGTGTGTTGTTATTTCGGGTGTAAAGCTAGCTGTGAGTGAGCCAGGCAGGACGAAAAGCAGGCCAGCCCGCCGCTCCTATCACTACAAAACAGTGCAGACATGCAAAAATGCTGGAAGGAAATTAAGTTGGAGCAAAGACCTGAGAACTGTGAGCCAGAAAAACATGCTGAATATTTTTCCTCCCACTTATTGAGAATGTGTGGCACACCTCATCTGGAGCTATATCTGCTGGGATTCCAATTCCAGCTATATCACCTAGCTGTATGAACCTGGGTTGTTTTTATTTCATTGTTCCTCGGTTTCTCTATCTGGTAAATGGGCGTTGTCACAATAATGTCCTCATGGGGTTGTTTTCAAGATTCAGTGCATTGACGGCTCTAAATCACTTGCATAACGTCTGGTACATATGCGATAGTATTTGTGTGAAATTAAAAGGCTTTGGGCATTTAGGTTAAGTAACATGCAAAACATGCTTTGTAAAGGAATTTCAAAAAAATATCATCATCATCATCCTCAAATAGTTCTCCAAGTCCAGAAGCCAGAGGGAAAATAATCTGTTATTTCAGGCACTTAGCTTGAGAGGAGGATGTCTCAATAATGTGGTGACTAATGCCACACACCCCCGTAACAGAAAGTAGCCCAAAAGAATCTTGCTTTGTAGCAACCTTAGTTGCTGTGAATGAATGACAAACACACGTTGGCTGAGAAGACAAGCAAGGTAGGAGAGAATCACGAAGGCCAGGAAAGGAAGAGCAAAGAGAAGTCGGCGGAGAGAGAATTTGTTGACTTCATACAAAGAACAACAGTTTGGTAGTTGAGGTAACCCTGATGCCCTTCAAATGAACAGTCTCAGTGGAAGAACTAGGGGAGCTGGATGACGAGAGGGTAACAGGTCTGTTCTTTGAGAAATTGGGAGGGGCATGAGGGCTAATGCCACAGATGTTGGTATTAGAGTCTTTAGCGAAGGAGAAGGAAATGGAGGGAGGGTAACTGATGGAGATTCCAGGGCAGAAGAGAAGGTGAAATGAAGAACAGTGAGGAGTGACTGTGGGTCTTGGGCCAGGTGCCCTTTGTATGAAGTAAGGACGTGCGTGACTGCTCCAAGCTATGGCTGAGGGGGCAGGGGACAGCCAGAGGCATCTGGAAGAGTCCAGAGCAGAAAGAGAATAGCAGTAGATGGAACACAGCCCACAGATTGGACTTGCCATGAGAGGAGGTGAGGGACGAGCAAGAGGGAAGGACAAAGAGAGCATGGGCCAAGGAGACCAAGAGCGGAAGACTAAAGACGGAGAGTAAAAATGGCAGCAGAGTTGCTGGGAATGGGGAGCTGGGAAAGGAAGTTTACTGTAGGTGCGCAGGGTGAGAAGAGCTGAGAAGAGGCACGGGTGCTTATGATATTGAGGAGGACTAGAGGCCAGTATGTGCCTCGCTATGCTAATAGGCACCACATAGAGCCATGCGTCCCTGAGTTTCTTTTGGACCTGGCACACTGGATCCTCCAGCAAAGCCTAAATAGGAGTAAGGGTGCTGATGTCTCCGGGGACACTTAGGAGACACAGCAAAGTTTATACCTGATACTGTCAGGACGATGGCAGTGGCTCAGAATAAATATGAAGATGTTCAGCAAAGTCTGAGACTCCAGCTGAGATTAAACAGCTGGAATCTGTGATTGAGCCAAACACAATTCCAGAATTGACGTGTTTTGCAGAATTCATAGACTATAGCACTTGTAGGAACCACAGGGCTGGAAGGGGTGGGGAATGTTACCTCACAAGGATTCCTAGCTGCTCTCCACCAGAGACAAGTGAAATGAAGGCAGAAACACAGCAATATGAGAAACAGGTATAGACTTCAGAATTAAAAACTCAGAAAAAAAACAGGGCGTTGTTCCCAGAAGAACATTCAGGGAGTAGAAGATCCCAGAGCTGACAGAGAGAAGGTTAGGAACCGTGCTGGAAAACGTGAAAGGGTGGGGTAGCTAAGGGAAGAAGACGCGACGAGGGAAGCAATAGAGACCCAGCAATGCAGAAAGGCTGCCATGACCTGGTGATGGAGACAGAACTGACAAATATGTCCATAACTAATAACCCTTGCAAAGATGCACTGTAACGATTTCTGTGCACTAGTTAGGAATCAAGCACATTGCTGCTCTCTAGCTATTTCCCTATTAAATTTCCCCAGCAAGTCAATGAGTCAAGTCCTGTCGCTGGCCGCAGATGATGTGAGACACAGCTCTGTAAAACTACCAGTGCAAGGTCGCACAGTGCAAGCTTCTCAGGCTAGCTAGCCCTGAACACCCTTCTGCTTCAGCAGCTGGAAGACATTTTGAGAGCATTTCTGCATGTGACATACTGCAAGCAGTTTCTGCAAATACACTATCACACGCATGCACTATCTTCCTTCCACATCAGAGCAGATGGTCTAGAGTTCAGGAAGCCTGAGATGAAAAGAGCCTCGCTGGATTTGTCTGTCAGGAGACCCTGAGGAGCTGCCAGCCAAGCAGAGGATCAGGGGAAGCCTGGAGCACACTACCCGGTGACAAGGGCTCAGGGAAAAGAGAAGACACAAGGAATGGGGATGTGGAAATGGGAACTGCGACTTTAGAAATAGGCATAGACTTAAGAATTAAAGGCTGCAGTGGAAAATAGGGTGTTCGTTCTTACCGGAAGAATGTCTAAGTCCAAGTCCAGGCTGGGCCACTACAGGCTTTGTGTCAAGGCAAGTTATTTCTCAACAACTAAGGTTGGTTTTCCTTGGGCATAATAACTTCTTATTCCCACACAATTTAAATAGTGCTCTTATGTTTTGTTTGGCGCTTCCTCATTCAGCAGTGTTTGTGCTGTATGAGCTGCATATACAGGATGGATGCCAGTGTTGTAAGGACTGAGATCTCTGTGGACTTTCACAGCACAGCCGTAGTGTGGTGATCCTCTACCACTGCTCCTCTGCTCTCTGCTCTATCCAATTAACACTGCATTTCACACCACTTTCTAAAACTTAACAAAACCTTTGCGAGGCAGGGACAGCAAACTTAACCCCATCCCCACCCAGCTTGGAAATGACAAGGCACCATATTTATCAGGCATATAATCATTTTTCAAATCATCAATAGAGACTAGTACATATCTACCAAAAATGTGCTGCTCACATCAGCCAGCACAAAGGGCATCTTGGGAGGTAAGAACCCCCCGTCCAGGTTTCATAATTATACACACTTCTGGTATCTTCCTGTAGAAGTGAGCGACACTTACACCAGAGAGTACTGGATTTCTGGGGACAGAAATATCCACAATGTGCTTGAATACAGGGTTCTACGAACGGAAGTCGTAGGACACTAGAGACATGGAAGGGGGATCATTGCATTCTGGGAAATCTCTAGAATGAGGGAAACACCTAGACTCATCAAGAATCTCTGTGGGTCAGCTCCACCTCCTAGGTCATGGCTCAGGATGGGGGGGTGCAACTCTCTCACTCTTGTGGAGAGTACAAGGATGACCCGGAAGTTAAGCACATCTGTTACACTCATTGAGACACTGGAATTCAGGGTTTGGAACTGGAGGCTCAGTATTAGATAAATATCATTTTAAAAAAATCCTTTATTAAGGGTCTCTACATCCAAGGCTAAATTCTGCCTAAACAAAACTGGGTTTGAAATCAACATAGGCACTGTTAGGAAGGATTTGAGGATTGGATCGGAGAAGAGGATTTGGCTCCCAGGACACAAACTATGTCACTAATCCCAGAGAAAGGATTTGACTGTTAAAGGATTATACATTTTTGAAAAGCATATTCTGCTGATAATACCTTTCATTTCCTGCAATATAATTCCTGGGGGAATTTCCTTTGTGAATAGAGTGGGACAAAGCCTTCATTGTTGCTTGAAGTTCTTTTGTTCTGAGGGCTACCAAATTTCAAAACAATCAGACATGAAGTTTCATGGCCCCAAGCAAATGCACATCCAATGACTTAAGCAAATAAATGCAAAATAAAACCACTGGTAGACAAATGAAAACAATTACATTTGAAAGAAGGCCAATGTTGGGATCTTCCACTGAAGAGGATGAGAGATGGCGTGTTCTTTTGGAAGAAAAAGACACTGAGCACTGGGGGACAAGCTGGTGAAGTTACTTAGATACCTTGTCACATTCAGGTTGCTTCAGACTCCATATTGTTGCAAATAACATGCAAACAAGAAAATGAGTGCTGAAAAACTTTCTCATCAATGAACTTGGGTCATTGATAGATCTTATTGTTTATCAGACTCAAAGAGAAAGAGAGAAACATTTGAGTTCAATGCCATTCCAGTGTTCTCAAGGCCACCCTCTGTGCCCACACTCCCTTTGAAATTACCACCAGCCACGGGCCATGGGCTTATCAACTCCACTCAGCAGAAGCCATGCCTAACTCTCTGTTGGAAAAGGCATCAGGTTGGTTTTATCCAGGGGGGCAGGCATCACCCCAGGTTGTTGTTCACATATGCTGACAGCAGCTCAGCACAGGGCCATCCATCCCCACAGAGAGCAAATAAGAGTTTGACCTTCTGGGATTTTTGTTTTGGCTTGGGTTGCTTTTTTTGCTGCCCTGAATTTTCGGCTTCTGTTCAGACAAAGGGGCCATCATTTCTCAGAAAGAAGGGATTGAGGTTAGGTACTGGAGAAAGAGATTCTCAGGGCCAGAGCCTAACGCTATTAGTCTGGAGCTTTCTATGACAGAGCTCTCACTGGGAAAGACAATTCTCCGTAAAAGGATGCTAACCTCATGAGGCAGTGAACTCCAGAGGGATCTCCCTGACACCGTGTACAGGTTGTTAATGTGATTACTCTTCAAGGAAAGAGCCAAGCTTCTGGGGCCCTCTCAGAACTGACTGACCTTTCAAAGCTTGCCCATGTCTAACGAGCAGGGTATTTTCAACAATCCTCTGACCACAAGATCTCTTCAATTCTTAGCTGGTTGCATAATGACAGAGATAAATGTGGCTTTCCCCAACTTTCTAAAATAAGTTCAAGACTGAATTAATATGCGCATGTAAAAGGTTGAGAATAAACCACACATGTGATATTTTCACCATTAAAATGTGCGCTGTGTACCACATTGAGAACACAGGAGTGCCAGGGAAGAAAAATAAACTGGAAGTCCAAACTCCTAAAATGGCGTCATTCCTTTCAGTTAAAAGTTCAGATCCAGCAGGAGCTAGAGTATTCCAAATTTCAAAACAACAGACTTTCTTTTTGAAGGAATCTTTACAAAATTCGTGAGTGATCCTGCATTACATGAAATGGACAACTGTGTCCTGAGTCATGGCGGCTGAAAGTCTGTTCTTATCAAGCCTTGACCTACATCAAGAAGCTGGCATGGAACTCGGTTGGCACGTGCTGGCCTAGTAAACAGATCCTCAGCAAACCTCATTCCCAGCATTCAGGAGGTGGGGACAGAAGGATTGGGAGATCAAGGCCATCCTTGGTTAAAAAGCAAGCTTCAAGAATAGCCTGGGTTACATGAGATACTGCCTCAAAGAAGGCATATGGAGGGAAGGGGGCGAAGAGCAGAAGAGGGAAGGGGGAAGGAGGAGGAGTGAGAGCTGAAGCTTGTTTGGTCTGACTGAGACTACAGAGGGAAGTCATCTCAATTCAAGATACTTAACAACGTAACCGTTTCACACTGAGAATCTTGATCTATGGAAAATGAGATTTCTAACCTATTAAAATCAACCTTTATTTGATATATCCATTTCTGCCCTGTATCACCGACCCATATCTAGAATGTATTTGTGGTTACTGTAGACTGTCTACTTAAATGCCAGTCATATAGAATAGCATTCAGAAACTTGATTGGTTGTTATGCCAAAAAGACTTCATACCCGAATAGGTAGAAGACATGGAGCCCATAGCAAAAGATCATTTGGGATACCAGGGTGGAAATTCCAGGTGAAAATACACAGTTGAGTAACAAACATAAGGCAGGCTAGATAGAAATCCACAAAACAAGGGACACATTCAGGAATGCCTTTCCTTGGGAAACTGAAGTTCTAACAGCTCTGAAAGGACACATGCTTGGCTGGAGAGAGAACAATTCCAGTCAAAGTGAAGGAAGCTGGGGCCACCCTAGCTGAATTGCTGAGCTCCAGGTCCAGGTCCCTGTCTCAAAAGAGAATGAGTAGGGAAGACATCAAGTTTCAATTTCTGACCTCCACTTTTACACATGAATACACACACACCTTTGTATACATGAGTACACACACACATACTTTTGGACACATAAATATGTACACACATACTTTTGGACACATGAATACACACACACTCCTGTACACATGAATATACACACACACCTTTGTACATATGAATACACACACACCTTTGTACACATGAATATGCACACACCTCCAGGCCTGGATCTCTCTTCCTATCCATTATGTGCCTCACTTTCCTCTCAAGTACAACATAAACATTCATACTAAGATTTGAACTTAAATTGTGATGCCCATAGTCAATATTTAGCTTACTGTTCCTTCTTAACCATTGTGCCCCTCACTACAACATATCCATTCATACAAAATTTAAACTTAAATTGCCATGCCCATAATCAACGTTTGGTTCTCCATTCCCGATCCATGTGTTAAATACTAGGCAGTGATGGCAATGACTTTGTACTAGCCACTTTCAGACAGAAGGCTCTGGGGCTTACAGCAACACTCAGTAGGATTTCAATTCCCAGGAGACTCTGACCTCTGGGACTTGGAAGTGAGAAATTAGAACCACCAACAATGCTTAGATATCCCAGAAATCACTAGTTATTTTATATTTTAGTCATTTTTTACCTTGGAAAATGTGATTTTGGAAGGTTAGTAGTTGTTTAGGAATTGGCGGTGGGGGTTATATTGTCAGAGATTTGTTTTGTTTACTCTTAAAAAGCACCTTAATTGTATTTACAAAGAACTACAGAATACAGCGCATATTCAAAAACTGAAAAATGTTAGGAAAAAATTTCTGAGTAGTATTAGAAAACCTAGCACTTCAGTCTCTAGCAAAATGCTTCTTTAGGATCTTACTTTGCTTCTCAGTGTGTTGTTTCTTGGAACATTGCTCATGCCTTTGTTTAAAGTGTTCTGTGCACACAATTTTATTGACTTTTTTTATTCATTCACAAGGATGACTCACCATTAGTCCCATGGAGGATCACAAACCGGCTCTCATAACATGGTTCATCGGTTTTCTGTAGCTGGGTAGCCCAACGCCATTAACTTAGCAGCTTAATATACATCACACATTCCTTACATCATAGTTTCTGTAGGTCAGGCCGGGGGCTGAAATCAAAACTCCAGTTCTCATCGGAGGTTCAGGTCTACTCTTGGCTCAGTTCATGGGAGAACTTGTATCCTGGAGGTCCCCCTTTTCTGACAGTGTTTCCTGGATCAGTCTTGACAATGTAGAGCCACCACAATTTCCTTGTCAAGCATTTCCACAGACAGTCTACAACCTGGATCCTTTCCTCCAGATGAGCTAGAGTATCATTGTCCACATTTCCTGTCTGCAGTCAGTCCAAGAAAGCTCTCTGATTTCAAGAGCCAGAGATGAGGATGATCACAAGGAACCTGCTTCCTGGACACAACAGGGCAGTTGCGCTAGAAATCTCAAATAGTCATGACAGCATGCACAAGAGCCACACAAGCTCGATCCAGACAAAATTCATTCCTACATGGATGGGGAGGTAGATACAAGCCACATTCCTAACTAAGGAGCCTTTGGCAATTATAGCTTCTGGGAATGGCCCTTGTGGTCAGTCTCCCTCTCTTGTGTCAATGTACTAGGATTGTTGGGTACATCTCAAAATATCCCTTGAATGTGGTACTTAAATCAGTATCTGATGGAATAGCTGAGAGAGTGTATATGTGCCAGAGGCTTGGAAACTTGTGACCATTTTAGGATGCTGCCTATAGCATACGCTTAGCAATGACCACAGTCACACACTGGCCAACTGTGTGATTTAAAAATGTTCGGGCACTTCCTTTAACAAGGAAAACAAAAAGAGCTGGAGAGATGACTCAGTCAAGAAAGTGCTCGCCACACAGCATGACGGCCCGAGTTCAGTCACCAGCACCCATATGAAAAGATGTGTATGTCTGTAAGTCCAGAGCTAAGGAGGCAGGGGAGGACCCTGGGTGGAGCTTGCTGCTCGGCGAGACAGAGTCAGGGAGCTCTAGATTCAGTGAGAGACCTTGTCTCAGAACATAATGTGGGGAAGCGATTGAGAAAGACACCCAATATTGACCTCTGACCTACATGCACAACACACAAACACACTCACAGACACACACATACACACAATAATAATAAATAATAATAAAATACATGATATGTGGAAAAAGAATTATGTAAAAAATACTTATAGTAGCTTATTTTATTTAACCTCATATTTAAAATATTATCAACAGAAATATATCTTTAATGGAAGACTTGTTAATGCTTTATTTTTAACCTTTTCCCAAACTAAAACTTAAAAACTTGACACATATTTTATTCTTAGAACACCTTCAGTCAGCTGGAAGCATCTTTCAAACTCACAACTGCAAATGCCATGGGTCCAGGATAAATCCTGGCTGATATTTTTTTGGGGGGTAGGGGGTATGGTCCTGTTCCAGCTCAGAAGCATCTGCTGTGGCTTCACTGATCAGCAGCAGTTCCTGCTCTTGGTTGCAGAATGACATCCAGATGGACATCTTGATGCGCAGAAGGATTTACTTGGTGGTGGGAAAGGCATGGAGGTGAGAGCAACTCTGTCCACAGTTCTGTGAGCATGAGACAGGGCTGTTGGGACGATGATAGACAACTCAGGTAGAAATGGGTAATATCAGGGTCAGGTCGTAACTTTCAAAGGCTTGTGTAATTCACTTCCATCGAGCAAACCCCCAAAGGCTCCACAGCCTTCACAATACTGACACAAGCTAGGACCAAGTATTGCGGGGTATTTGATCACACTGTGCGAAAATGTGTCACTGTTTTAACTTGCCTGCAAAGCACCTTCTGATTGGTTTAATAAAGAGCTGACCAGCCAACAGGTAGGCAAGAGAGGCTAGGTGGGACTTCTGGACAGAGAGAGGAAGTGAGACACAGAATAAGTTGGATGCATGGTACTGAGGAGAAGGAAAGAGCCATGTGGCAGAAAGTTGATTAATAGAAATGGGTTAAGTATAGGAGCTAATTGGAAACAAACCTAAGTTAAAGCCAAGCTTTCATAATTAATAAGAAGATTCTGAGTCATTATTTGAGGGCTAGCATTCTAAAGAAAGTCTGGCAAGAAAGTCCAAACACAACCAAGTGTTGAAACATGAATCTGCGGTGAACATGTCAGATTCAAGCCAGAATACTGCCTCATCAGCCTCTTAGCTTTCATTTGATTAATTCTGACGTAAGAGGAAGGGTAAGCTTGGCTCTTCATTCCTCGTCCCCAGTATGTTGGATGAGAATTGTTGTCTAATACTTGAATGAAATACTTTCTGGAAGAATTGCCATGCTTAGGCTAAATGCTTAGATATCCAAGGAGGAGCTACACCTGAATTTTAGGGTGAGTGATATAGATTGTGGGATTTGTTCTGCTTCAGGACGTAGGGGGAAACTCTGCCATCAACTGGTCAGCTGATTCTCAAGAAGGGTTCCAAGACAATCCCATGAGAGGAAAAAACGGCTTACTTCAGCAAGTACTGCTGAGACAGTCAGCACAAGAGACAGCAACTACTGCCCTGATCCTGATACCACCCAGAAACCCAGAGACAGTATCTGATCCCTTCATTGCTTTCTATACAAAACTTAAATCAAGATGTATCAGTGACCAAAAACTATGAGACAATGGGGTACAGTTTTTAGAAGAAAGCACAGGGGTAAACCTCCGCATACTTCTGTTTTATGACAGTTTCTGGGATGGTATACGAAAGCACAGCGATCAAATACATCAGGCTTCAATAAAACTGTGGCTCTTCAAACAGCACTATCAATAAGTCAAATCCCATGCAGAACAGAAAAAGATAAACAATAGATATGATAAAGACAGATGTCTTAATTAGAGTTTCTACTGCTGTGAGGAGGAAACGGTTTATCTTTTAAATCCCTTACTGAGGGAAGCCAGGGCAGGAACTCAGGGTAGGAACTGGAGCAGAAATCATGGAGGAACACTGCTTACAGACTTGCTTCTCATGGCTTGCTCAGCCTGCTTTCTTAGGCCATCCAGGACCACCTGTGGGCTGGGCCCTCCCACACCAATAATTAATTTTTAAATGTCTCCACAGGCTTTCCCACAGGCTAGTCTGCTGAGAACACTCTCTCAGCTGAGATCTCCTCTTCTCAGATGACTTGAGCTTGCATCAAGTTGACAGAAACAAGCAAACAAACCTAACCATAGCAGTGGAATATTCAAAACATGTAAAGAAATATAACTTGATAATTAAAAAAATAAAATATAGGCTAAGAATTTGAATGAACATTTCTTTGAAGAGATACATGATATGAATACCAATGAGTACATGAAATATATTCTTCATTATCAGCCTTTAGGAAAATGCAAATTAGGAACACGCTACATATATTGGGCAGCTTAAGGAAAACACATGGACCTGAAGTGGGACGCTTTGAACCTTCAAACTGTGTTTAGTGAGCAAAGTGGCATGGCCGCTTTGGAAAATTATTTGTCAATTTCTTAATTTTCTATGGTTTGTTATTAACTATTACTTGGTATACATTTTGAATAAAGAAAGTCTCTTAAAAGTAGATTGCTCTTAGTGGGGAGGGGATCACAAGGGCCCACCTCTAGCTGAGGAACTGTTGGTCAGTGATGGCTGGTGGAGAATAAAGAGTTCCTTTTCTCTGAATTTGGCACCTGGTAGGCTGACGGTCCAGTGGATGGCCCTATAGCATCGTATACTGGCAGTACTAGGTGGACTCAGTGAGTTTAGAAAGAATACATGTATTTGGAAAGAAGAAGCGACACAGGAGGAATTGGAGGGGAGGGATTGGGGTGGATTTGATCAAAATATGTTATATTCATGCAATTTCTCAAACAAATTTTTAAGTGATTGCTTGTCGCATGAATCCATTTGCTAGAATAGTATAACTGCGAAGTAACATCAATCAAAAACCAAAGGCCGAGTCACCAGATTTTTATGAGTCAGAGATGTGAAATTGAAGGCACAAAAGTGTCCCACTGAGATGTAACCTCATAGAGGTCCTCAGGAGAACACTTTAGAGAGGATCTCTCCACTCCCCACCCTCTCCCTTGGCCATCTCTCAGATTCTGTTCCCACCCTTAGAAACTTTAGCCTAAGTCAGGAACATGGATGGGAAGTCAATGAATGAAAGAGTCTCACTGTTCTAATCCAAGCAACTGGACTTCTGATGGCTCAATTTCTCAAATTAGCAAGTGAACAAATCAATTTAAAGAAATCAGGACAATTCCACATAAAGCACACTCCTCAGATTTATCTTGACACGGCATGGTTCCACTTTAATGATTTATGCTAATGTTTTATTACACGGTGGTTGTGCCCTGAAGTGCATTTTATTAGACTAATGAAGTCTTAGCAATCCCAGACATCTTCTTCAGCATTCTCTGATGTCTGTACTGAGAAGGCTTGTGGTGGAGACCACCAGCCACCACCAGAGTAAGGAAGTTTGTCAATTAGTGAAATGAAGCTCATTTGAGCGCTATGGTAGTGAGGGGTTCGCAGGCAGTTCCAGTGGGATTCGGGCTCTTCACACAGAAAATGGCCTCTTGGTCTTCACAATGAAAGATGAGCAAACTGCTGTGTTTAGGGCTCATCAATCATCAAATCTTTTTTTTTCTTTTTTTTCAAATGTTTTGGGTTTGCGAAAATACAAAACACGTTTTGCCCTCAGCATTTTTCCCTTCATTTTCAAACCCCTGTGTATTTTAAGGGAAATGTAATCCTTATGTTTCTGACTCATTTACACTTAACACATGAACATGTTGTTTCATAAGACTTACTTGAAGTCTAGGAAGCCTTCTAAAGCCCCTTTCCCATAGGGGCAGGAAGCTGCATGTTACAAAGACATGTGTACCCCAATAAGCAAAATTGGTTTGAAACTCAAGGTCTTTTAAGGCACAATGTTTTATCGAGTTAAACATAGTTAAACAAACAAAACCCTCTCCACCTTCATTGTCCTATTCTTTAGTGCATAGCTTTTAATATTGAACTGAGAGTGCAAGGGAATTCCTGGGATTCCTGGGATATTTCCTGCACACTAGCTTCCAAGGGGAAGAAAGTTGCTAAGGTCACCTGCTGTCTATAGCCACAGAAATTTTAGGCCTAGATTTGCTAGCTTCCAGTCACTGACCTCACTGGGATGGACTGCCTCTTGACTGTCTCAATGAGGCCCCTCTGCAGACTCCCTCGCCTCATGGTGGGTTCTTTGGTGTCTCGGAAAGCAATGTGTGTGCCTGCTGATATTCTACCAGATCTGGGTCCTGTCCTAGGAATACTGCATCTCAGCAGGCATGCAGAATGGTAGGAAACTGCTGCTTGGGGAAAAAAAGTGACCAGTGCATGAAGGTGGTGTTGCTGTTTGGTTGATGGATTGGTTTTGGACACAGGTTTTGTGTACCACATTATCCTTGAACTCAATATGTAGCCAAGGTTGACCTTGAACTCCTGATCCTTTAACTGCTTTTTATACCCCTTATTTTTCAAGTTGTCTCAGAATTACAAAAAAGTTTCTAGAGCAGTATAGAAAAACTTAGAATACACCACTCTGTCCTAATTCTGAAGTATAATATTTTATGTTCTGTTTATCATTTATCATTCTAGCTCTCTCGCTCTCTCTCTCTCTCTCTCTCTCTCTCTCTCTNTATATATATATACTGGAATCATTTGAAAATCAGGTATAGACAGAATATTCCTTAATACTCAAGTGTTTCCAAAAGAAAAAAAATACATTTCCTACATCTCCACAGTACAATAATTAGAACTAGGATGTTAACAGTGACATCACAGCTCTATGACAATGACACCACCAGATCCTAAACTAATGATCCCTCTAATGTGCTTTCCTGGCCCAGGATCTCAGCCACCTGCTTGTGATTTTCTTCATTATGAAGCAATGTCAGGATGCTATTCTTTCTATGAATGCAATCCATCTGAAGAGCATATGGCAGGTAGACAGTCATGGATCACTTAGTCTGGGTGTTTCTCTGTGATTTGTAACCATTACTTTTAAGAAGAAAATCCCAGAAATGAACAACATAATAACAATAACATGTTTATATTGACTGACTAATTAAAGATGATGTTAACTTTTTTTTTCACAAGGTTACATCTACTAGATTTTTCCATTCCAAATATATTTTAGATATACTTAATTTATAGTCTGAATGTAAATTAATTACTTAATATACTGTGTGTCTATACTTTAAGATCATTCTAGTATCTGCTCCTCTAGTTTATCTACTGCTTGTTCTGATTTTTTTCTTTTGTTATTACAGTTTCCACACAGTGGATTTTCTAATTTTACCTTTTTACATTCATGGTTTGGTATTCCACTAAAAGGAAGAAAGTTCATTTAGTAATCCATATATTTATTTACTCGTTTGTTTCAATTACTACCTTTTTGGTGTTTATTTTATTCTAGATATAGTACTGGGATTTCTTCAGAACAGCTCCTAGGTTCTTTAGGGGCATCCATTCTTGGTGATCTTTAATTTTTGACCCGCAAAACCTTCCAGTCATTGTGGTGGTTTGAACTAACTGAAATATATCACTACATATCTAGAAAATCTGACTAACATGACTACAAGCTTGATTATTAGAGATGAGTATTTATTGACTTATATTTCTTAATTATACATTACATTTTTAAATGAACTACACAAACACAATACCTTAATAAAGGGCAGAAATATACACATACAATATAACAAAATTTACCTTAAGTTTGTATCAATAAATCAAGGTCCATAGCAATGCAAATTATTCATATCTATATTATATCCTCCTTTAAATGTAAACAAACATTTATAGGCAATATTTGGGAATATGGGTGTAGTTTCTCCAAACTGCTTCCTGCTGTTTATTGGGCAAAGTGCTTTCTTTGTGGGGGTGTTCACAGCAACCTTTCAGGGGGCATTATTCATCAAACCATTTTGGTTTGGAAGTAAGCCATACATTTTCATCTTCTGTGAAAACAAAAGAAAAACCTCTTTTCCAAAGCAACATATCCTTAGACTCAAATTTTGGAATCAAGATACCTTTAAGATATATATGTTGGTTTAGCTTAGCAGCCCATACAATGAAATGTCTCTCTGTACTTATCTCCTTCACAGTCAAAAAAATTAAAAGATAACACAATAATATACATAAAAAGACTCTTTTCAAATTTCCCATTTTTACATGGCTTAATCTTTGTTTACTACTTTTAATCTATGACTGTCTGTACTCTGTCTCTTTAAAGACTTTGTTTCATATTTTTAAACAATTTACTTCTTTTTCAACTTTCTATACTCTTTTTCTTCTCTCTTCCAAGCCTATGCATATTTATCCAACACTGTGACCCATTTAGAGGTCTTTTTTGTCTGGATCTGTCCTACTATGTATCTATAATTCTTTACTGTCCAGGAGCACTTCTTAAAATGCTAAGTGCTGTTTCAAAACTTAAGATGCACCATAGCTAGGGGAAATATGGCAGTTCTTGCTTACCCCACCCAGTTCAGCATGGCAGAGCTGCTCTCAGCCTCTTAGAGACACGCACAGTGCCCCATCTCTAGGCACACAACTGGTCCATGCTGCCATTAAGCAAACTGCAGCAGTCTGCTCACAAACTCCACCCAGATGCTTGGTTTCCCAAAAGAGCCAGAGTTCGTGCTTACAGCACAGCCCATGCATGGGAAGCTGCCATTTTGAAACTGCACAGCTGCTACTGCTGAAACAGTAAGACCTCTCTTAAGGGAGCTGAGGCACACTGCCAGTATGCAGCAAGAAGCTGTGTTAAACTCTGTTTGTTTGTTTTTTTCTCTAGAATTCCTTTTCAAGACCTCTCAGGTTTTGCATGGATTTAGTTGGCTACCTGGGCGCCAATTTGTAGGAGGAGTCTGTTTGTTCCCTGATTCCCAGCCCCAAAATAACCACATGGAAACTATATTATTTAAATCACTGCTTGGCCCATTAGTTCTAGCTTCTTATTGGCTAACTCTTACATCTTCATTTAACCCATTTCTATTAATCTGTGTATCGCCATGTGGTAGTGGCTTACCAGCAAAGTTTCAGCATGTCTATCTCTGATGGCAGCTCCATTGAGTCTCCCTGACTCTGCCCTCCTTCCTCCCAGCATTCAGCCTAGCTTTCCCTGCCTACCTAAGTTCTGCCTTGTTATAAACTTGCTATAAAACAGTTTCTTTATTCATTAATGATAATCACACCATACAGAGGGAAATCCCACAACAAGTTGCTATGGCCATGGTGTCTCTTAAAAGCAATAGAAACCCTAAATATGACAGAAGTCTTGTATTTTTTCTGCTCAGTTTTAGAACTAGCGGTTTCTCCAAGGAAGCTGTTTTTCTTAAATGAAGAAAGGTATTTAGAAACAAAGATATGAGTGCCAGCTTTCCCTTTTCCCTACTCTACAAAGCCTGTGAGCTGAGAAGAGTGTTGCTATAGATGAAATTTTATAAAAGACTGAATTTGAAAAGAAATAGATATACCACAACATACTGTTAAGAGTCCAGAAACGAAGAACTCAGCCCAATTGTGGTGGGTCATAGAAAACTCCCTGTAGCTGACAACTGAATATTAGGCAGGTCTTCAGAGAACAGAGCTAATTGAATATGTAAATGTGACCGCATGAAAGCCTGTGAAACTTCAGGAGGTGGGGCACAACTAGGGACTGTGTGTGCGTGTGCGTGTGTGTGTGTGTGTGTGTGTAAAATATGCAGAAAGCACTTGAAGAGAGAGGGGAAGAAGAGGAAGGGAGAAAGACTTACTAAAGAATCGATTTATATGATTAAAGAAGTTAAATTCTCTGATGGGCAAGTGGCTCCCCACAGGCACACAACATCTGTGAGGGCTTGAGACAGCCTCTGGTTCACTTGCTTTGCACGCAAGTGGTTAACCCCTGGGGTATCTCCTCAGGCTCCACTGCTTCTGCTTTTAACACTGAACTGTTGCTGTTTTTTCTTAAATATTTAAGGTACTCTTCTTTTAACCCCTCAACTTAATTCACCCCTCACACTTCAGTCGCATAGTCCTGTACTTCCTTCTTCATGACACTCATCATCTTAATGTCACTGATCACACGCTTAACATCAGAGTTCCTCATTGCTGTAATTTCATGACGGCAGGAGATGTACATCGCACGTTCTCTAGTGTGGTCTTAGCACTTGCCTGACACATAAATATTTATGAACTGAATTAATCTTGCTTTTGTTCCTTAGCTGTGACCTTTAAACTATAGTTTTCTAGGTTTGCAGCCATGCTGCCCCAGGTTCCAAGTACCAACCACACGACTCCTCTCCCATTGCTCTCACTAAGGGAAGGCACTGTGACTAACAATTTTGGCAAAATTTTGGGTTTAGCAAAAATCCATACGGAGTGAAACAACCAAACTCCCGAATCTGCTACTCATTCTTTCAACACACAACAGTGGTTTTAGCAACAGACATCCTAGTCTGTCATTGTCCACCCACACAATCTTTAGAGAGGAATCCAAATCTCACAAAGAGCAGAACAGTTAGGTGATGAGAGACTCTGCATCTACAGATAAACTCCCATATCAAATAAAATAGAGGAAAAAAAGGACAGAAATAATTAGAAGTGTGATAATTAGACAAAATTCAACTGGAAGTAACACCCTCCTGAAATTTTCAATAATGAGCAAGCCAAGTATAATTTAAATATTCATGACACTTCTTTGCACACACACAATAAACCAGATCTGCTCCCCTTTTTTGCTGAGATAGAATTCTAATGATTTCCTCACTGACACTAATTTTAAAAGGGAAATGATGATAGCAGTTGCTCTAAGACTCGGCCCTCATCTTTAACACACACCCATCAATGCAGCTGCTTGTCACTTGTCTCTCTCAGCATTATAATTCTCCCATATCTGTGCTTCCAGGTGCCCGTGACCATCTAAAAACAATGAGTGGAAAATTCCGGAAATAAACAAATCGTAAATTCCAAACTGTATGCAATCTTGAGGAGCTAGATAAAATCTTCAGCCACTCTACTCTCTCCTCCCAGGACACTTACTAGTGTTCAGTGTATCCACGCGGTATGTGCTGGTCACCCGGTCATTCTTGCTACCAGCTTCAATAGCCATGGTATCTCAGTGGTGGTGTCCCTGTCATCTTTACATAACACTACCCCACAATGTATATTGTTCACAATGCTTCATCTTGTCATCTAAGCACCATCTCACATGACCATAAGAATGGGGTAGACAAGTACAATACAGTGCAATATTTTAAGGAAAGGAGAGCAATGGCCACACCCACAGAACATGCATGATGTTAATTGCATTATCACACATTAATTGATCTATTTTATCATTACTTATTATTTTAAATGCTTAGTATGACTACCTTACAAAGTAAACATAGGCATGTGTGTATTCGGATGTACCATATGTATATAAAATATAGATAGGGTCCAGGACTACCCAAAGTTTGGGGCATTCATTGTGGGTCTTACAAAATATCCTCTGGGAATAATAATAACTGTTGTATAGTATTGATAATGGAAATCAATATGCAACTCAAATACCTAATTTTGATTTCTGCCTCCTTCTCCAACTATGAAACTTGGGCTTTAGGCTCTCAATTCAGAGACTTACAAAAGACAAATGTTAGTACCTTCCCTACCATAAAAACTTGTGTCAATCAAATGAGATATTTTTATTTTGAGAAAGAGACAGGGTCTTATGTAGCCTAGGCTGGCCCTGAATCAGCCGAAGAATAATTTTGAACTATTAATCTTCCTGACTTCATTTCTCAAATAACAAGTTTATATGTGTGCATCACCATGTACAGTATAAATAGTGCTGGTGATCAGCCTTGAGTATGCTAGACAAGCATTCTACCAAGTGAACTACACCCCTAGCCCAAGATGTCATTTTTAAATCAATGGAATGCTGCACACATTAAGTTAATATTCATGCCATATTATACGAGTACATTGAACTTTAAGTGAAGATCTTCTCAAGCTGAAAGAGCTTTGTATAAGACGTGAGTAGTAAATTATACTTTGAAGTTTGCTCATCAGTTTTCACACTTTACTTTAAATTGAAACTTCTTTCCCAAACCTGTTGGAGCACATTCTGTTTAGTGGGTAATGAATGATTTGTTCAATGAAAAAGCGGTTGTTTTACCAATCTATGTGCAATTCGAGGAAGCCACGTTTTCAGCTAATTGCTCAGAAGTGCATCGTAGGAAGGGCTACAGGCCTCTGAAAGAAGAGATGCTCTGAGATGTGGCACCAGCCAAGGTTGTGAAAGAGAAGGTGATGCTGGCATCAAGTAAGCTTGTCAGAGAGTCCCTCTTAGCCAAGGACCCCTTGATGGTTGACTTCCACCAAGACACAGAGACAGCAGCTTGTGTTTGCCATCTGGGTATAATAAGGGAAGAATTTGAATCATAAAAATTTCTACCTAATTTAAAAGGCACGGTATTGCTTTTCTCAAACTAACTGCCCCTGGCAGTTCTGGTTAATACTTCCGTTCAAAAGAAAAACGCTAAAAGCCTTTTAGACCGGCATTTAAAATAATTTGGAAACAATGCTAAGACAATCTCTTTACATCGAACTTCCTGAGGGATATGAGTATGTAACACCACACACACACACACACACACACACACACAATCGCCTCTTTTTCTGCTTATTGGAGGGCAATCTGCTGAGAAACCAGACAGGCAGAAGGTAGAACAAGTCTTCCTCAGGAATGAGCAATGAGACAGGGTGCACATTTTAAACTTCTGAACTCAGGAGGATGACACAGGATGATGAGGTTAGTCGTAAGTAAACTGGGTCAAAACACTGTGATTTTTTAAACTGTTGCTTCAGGATTTTAATCTTTGTTTCTTTATTTTCATAAAGGTACAAAAAGGAAATATTTCTTCTCTGTCCCTAACATAGCTGGGGCATTTGTCACAGACTCTTAGGGACCTGACTAGAACCAAGAGCAGAAACTTCAGAACTGGCCAAAGCAAGCTTCCCAAGTTGACCCCAATTCCCATTGATTGACATGGACTCTTTGGAAGAAGGAGGAAAAAGGAGAAATAAAGCCATGATGATGGAAAAGGCCAAGGCCTCCTCTGGGTTAAGGTTGAACGTCTTCTGCAGTTTTAGAATAAGAGAAGGCCAACTCAATTTTAGAATTTTTGAAACTTTAAAGCTATGGAGAGAAATCACAAGCAAAAATAAAAACTTTAAGAACTGACTATATTAAGGCTGGAAAATGTATATGCATAAAAAGTAATTTGGTACCAAAACCATGAAGAGGGGGTAGCAGGAGCCTGTACTGATGCCAACCAAGTTCACAGGACCAGCAGCCACCCCGTTCTGCCACACACAAAGGCAATAAACTATCAGAGATTATCTTACAGTGTAAACGAATATTAGAAAGCTCAGTGTCTCTCAAACATATGTGATTTTAATTTGTCAAACATACCTCAGCAAAGCTCACACTATCACTAGCAAACAATTGCAAATTAAAGTAAAAGGCTATAGCTCTACTAATAAATTAGAAAAGATTTTAAAATCATGGTGCACAAGCCTTCAGAACCAAGCTTCTATGTCTGTAGATTCAATCAAGTTCAGACCAAAAATGTTTTGTGGGCAAAAGGGGGTTACATCTGCAATTGTCTGTACTGTTTATATATGGATTTTATTTTAGTTTTTCCCTTATTGGTACTCCCAAGATGTTTCACTATAACAACTATTCATGGGGTATTTACATGGCTTGGGCTCCATACCTAACCTCGAGCTAATGTGATATAAATAGAAGCATAAGGTTATAAGCATCACTATGCCCTGTTATGTAAGAATCTTGGACCGCTGGATTCCAGGTAGTGCCTTGGAAGCAATCTCCAACAGACACAAGGACAACTATAATAATTTTGGTGGCTATAGGGCAAGATTTAAACTCTGAACATTGCTGAAAAGTAAATTAATTACCTTTCTGAAGTTGTTTTAAGCAGAAGCATTAAACATCTTGAAGGCAGGGTCTGAGAGAAATATCTTAGCAACTGAGAGCACTGGAAGCTCCTCCAGAAGATCAATTCCAAGACTCCTCATGGCTGCTCCCAACTGCCTGTAATTCCAGTCCCAGGGGATCTGACGCTCTCCTCCAGCCTCTATTGCCATCGGACATGCACATGGTACATAGACACACAAGCAAAACACCCAAAAACATTTTTTTAAGTCTTCAAGTGGGCCGGGGAAATAGTTCAGTTGACAAAGTGCTTGTTGCACGAGCATATGTACTTGAGTTTGTATCCCAGGACGCAGAGAAAAGACCGATGTGGTGCTCATAATCCAGCCCGAGGGAGTCCCAGTCTAACCAGCCAAAGAACTCCAGGTGCCCAGGGAGACCTTGTCCCGAAAAGAAGATGAGGAGTGCCAGAGAGAGACACTCAGTGTTTTTGGTAGGTTAGTGAAGTATACAAACTGGGCTCCAGACGGATGTGACTAAATACAAATATATACACAAAAAATCTTCCACAGTTATGCCTGAAAATAACAGTCCATGCAAATTCTTCCAAGTATTCTAACTCAAAGAGATTCCTCTTCCAAAACACACACCTTGCTCATCTGCATTTCACTAGCTTGTCCTTGTAGCCTGTTACATACAGTTCTGTGGTCACCTTTGGGCCCTCTGGTACAACTGAGCTTTGGTCAGTTGGGGAGGTGTTCAAGTCTCCCTCTTGGCCAGCTTGTTTCTTTTCATGCTAATTTTGTAAGGCTTTGCATGAGTCTCACTCTCTTTATTCTTCCTTCTCGGTTTTATTAAAAACAAAAGCAAAAGTTAACTATGTTTGCACATTCATTGAAAACCCTAGGAGTTCTTTAGAGATTAATATTGATTTTCAAGATTTATTTCCTAGACAAATATCCCTAAAAAGCAAATCATAGCTGGTCTATGAAACCATATGTTCTGGTTTTAATTTCCCCCATCCAGCAACATGTAGACTAAAACCACACACACACACACACACACACACACGCACGCACACTCACACACACACAAACACAATTGCTTTGCTCAAATAATAAAAGATATTGGTATGAACTTCCCTTCAAATATAAACCCATTTATTACGTGGGGAATACTTTATGACAAATGAGAGTTAAAGAGAGGAAACAAAAGAGGATGGAATTTTAAACCCTCGTTTTGTATTGTTCTCCAATCAGCAAGAACTTCCTAAACTGGCTTCAGCAGCCAGTCAGTCATAGGAAGCACATTGTCATCCTAACTGCCTCAGCCAGCTTGCTGGAGAAACACAGCTCTTAGTTAATGACATCTAAAGTGATACACGCTCCTGGGTAAGTAGAACAGAAAACCACAATGTCTTCTCCAGATGGAATTACTGGAGAATGGGACTTGGTGATTAATCAAAGTCGATTTGGGGCCAAGCAACAATGGTTCTGATTTCTAAAAGGATGAGCAGGGCAGACAAGACCTCTGTGTGTGAAAGTCAGTCAGTCAACCCACAGTGGCTCCTGCTACCAACACTGGAAATCTGGCACTGGTCTGGCTCTGAATAAGTACCAACAGGTTGAAATCTTCAGACCTCACCCTCAGACTTCACGTAAGAGTTCGGATCCAGAAGCAGTGTCTACATGAATATTCAGATTGGTTTAAAGGAAGGGTCAAGAACATTTTGATTTGTTTTTTTTTAATATTTATTTATTTATTATGTATACAATATTCTGTCT
>LOEQ01002933.1:41794-61310 GCA_001685075.1 Bramus lutescens | reverse complement strand
CTCTATCAGACACTACACAAATCCTCTTTGAGAGAGAGAGGAGTCCCCACAAAGGCTCAGGTACCTAAGGGATTGTCCTGAGAATTACGGCCATACTGAGCAAGGTCTGTCTTTCTACGGCTCTATCCTCTCTGCCACGTGCAAATAACCTCAGAAGAAAGTTTTAAAAGATGTTCACTTGACTAAAGGGAGATTGTCATCAACAGAAACTCGACTCAATAGTCTATCTAGTTTATGCCAAAGGAATTTCTCTCTGTCTTCCTCGGTGTCTTGACACCAACTTCCCTAAGAAGTTCCAGGGTTTTACCTTAAAGCAAAAAAAGAAAGGAGGGAGAGGAAAGAATATGGTGGGTGGGGGAGAAAAAGGAAAAATTAGGGGAGGACAAAAAAGGAAAGAAAAAGTAATTACTAATTCCTTACACTTTCACCATTGTATTTCAATGGCGATGCTTATTGGCCAGCCAGCCTAGCAAATCAGTGAGCTCCATGTTCAGCCAGAGCCCTTGTCTCAAAAATAAGGCAAAGAGCAGTGAAGGAAGATAGCTGGTGTCAATCTCTGGGTTCTACATGTGTACATGTGTACTCACACATGTTCTCATATACCTGCATGCACACATGGACATACCCACCCTAATGCACACATGCACCACACGCGCACACACACACACACACACACACACACACACAAAATAAAATAAAAAATAAACATTTCTTTTACAAGTCTGTATCTGTAAGAGGAAAACAGGCAGCAAACACTAATGATCTAAGCAGTAGAATTCTGGTAGTCTTCCTGTTGTTGTGGAGCCTCTCTGTGTCAGCTTAGACCATGAGTGTTGTCATGCTAAGTACACATAAGTTTCCTATAAAGCTGATGTTTATTTCTTCATCAAAAGAGCATTAAAATACCAAAACTATAGCTACTTGGATTCATTTAAGAGTTGTAAAAAGTATAATGTATAAACCTTGATACATATGTGTTCAAAATAGGTATAGTTTCTTGCTGGTCTTATCCCTCAAGAATGAAACCAAAGTAGATTATCATGTGATGTATTCTGGTGAGTCTGAAACAGGACTTAGCTTCATCATATGTAACAACAACAGCCAATGGTCAGAAAGGAGGACATACCAAACAGTGGGATGGATCTTCTTCCCATTAATAGAAGTCTCGTTTAGAATGTTCCTTGTAGAGGTACCCGTTTGATCGTGGAGAGTGTCACTCAGCTTGCATTTAGGTGGTCGGAATGCACTGGGTGGCAAGGACAGAAATTTGAAGTATTGTCTGAGGTTTGCCCCTCACCACTGTGTGAGTGTATGTCTTGACTTCACCTTCTTCATTTCCATAAGGAACAGGTTGGCAAAGGCTGCCTTTACAAGTTCCCAATGCTGAACCTCTTGGGCTTGGAAAATAAGCATTCTAAAGAGGAAGCTGGGTTCACTTACAAATCTAAAATGGAGTATTACCATTCATTTTCTCCCTGGGAAATTGGTATCAGGTGATGGGTACAGAAAGTTTGTAGGGTGATTCTGGGTTGGACAAACAAATCCCCGTGGATCTCTTTAACTTGTGATCACATTAAGTAAGCAGCACCCTTTATACTTTTATTCAAAAATAACAAGCTCTGCTTGGAACGCTGGTATCCACTATTTATTACGCTCTCCAACCCAAACATGAAAACATTTGTACTTCTGTTATGACTTCACCTGGTGGCTTTCATTTTCCCCAACATAAAGACAGAGTGAAGCAGAGTAATAGAAAAATAGAAAACATCTTTGTCGGAAAATGAGCTCGCAGCTGTGTAACTGGAGCACACAACCATAAATCAGAATGTCAAATCCAAAACACATGACTTCGTGCGAGTTCTCCATGTGCGCTCTAATGTGACTACAGCCTGGTTGCTATTATGATTTAAAACAAAGTCTTTCATGCTAGAAACAAAGTGCGGAATGTGAGCTGCCTGGGGGAGAGCGTTGTGAGCTAGCTAGCGACAGAGCCCTTGCCGTCATTGAGGTGGGCTACAGTATTTCAAGCATGGCTCTGTCAGGTGTGAGGGAACAAGAGGAGACAAGAGGAAGCTTGGCAGAGGTCTTCACATGAGGGACGAATTAGCTGGTGCTGTTCGGGGTAGCTTGACAATCTGAAGTGAGCTGCGTCCTTCTGCCCCCGCCCAAGCCGAATCCTGAAGCCAAACACATAGATTTCAGAAGTCTCCCTTTCCTGCCCATCACATAAACAAATGGCCCAGCTGTTACTGCTAAGATCCCAGTTTTAAACTTGGACTTTCTTGTATAAACTTCAATGTAATGGTATTTAAAGTGTCATAGGCAATAAGCATCTAATCCTATTCAATAAATCGTAGGCTCATTGCATGGACTCAGAGCGCTGTTAGAGACAGCTGTGCTTCTTCTGTAACTTAAGTCATTTCCAAACCGGGCAGCGCTCCACGTGTGTTTTCAGACAAACAATGTACGGTAGGAAAAGGGATGTTCTGAGTCTCTCAGCAATGGGACAGACACAAAGGAGTAAAACCTGAGGTTCAACATGAGAAAACTCAGGATTCCTGATCTGCTTGAGAGGGCAGGGATCAAGGGAAGGTGCCCACAGGCCACTTTCCTTCCCTTTGCTAAGAGAATGGGAGGCTGGCTACTTTCCCTAGCACCATCACTTACTAACTGTTGGGCCAAAGCCATCTTCAAGTACCAGAATGGAAGACGACAATTTGGGAGTTCTCCAAATAGAGCCATCACGTTCAAGAGCAAGGATAAAAGAGATCGATCCCTTCCCATCCATAGTGATATCTAGAAGGATGGGCCTCATGGTTTCTACTCCCATGGCAGAAGGGAAGGAAGTCCTCATGGGACCAGAAGGAATTGCAAACGGGCTTCCTCCAGTTCACTATCTCTACATAGGCCTATAACAGGTAATTATTAACAATCAGTTGGTGATTCTTTTGTTTCCCAGTCATCACTAAGCACTGAGTGAATCCTCTTCAGGTGTGTAAGGGCTCTGGGGAGGCAAGCTGGCCAGGTAGCATTTCTACATTCACACCAAGGTGATTGTTCTACAACCTATCTGAGTGCCAGCCCAGGTCAAGAAGCTGCAACTTATGGTCTCCTGGGGCCATTCCTCGATGCCATTGGTTGGTTCAAGGAGGTCAAGCAAAGGTGTGCCTCCTAGAATTCATTCCAGAGCGAAGAGCATCTTACTGCTCTGGCTTCCCTTGAGTTACTTCGCACTTGCAAGCGGCCTGCTTACCACTCCTGCTCTGCACTGCTGTGACATACAGTGTGCTATCTTTCGGGCTAAATATATTTCACGTCTGCCTTATTGTCAACAATGCAGAAAAAAACCCAGAAATGCAGGGGAGGAGGGAAGGACTCTCTGGAGTCCTTCCTGGATGGGTAGAACGTCATCATAGGCAAGCCAGGCCTAAAATGAATCAACATGTCTTGAGGTTCTAGAATGCCACGTGAGGTAGAAGGTGTCTCCAGCCTGCTTCAGGTGGGCCCAGGTGGACAGCTGGGCAGCTAGCTATGCCTATTCTCCAGAAACTTAGAAAACTCTGGGTCTCTGCATTAACCTCCACCTGCCACATTGCCCCAAGTTCCATTCTCCGTACACGGCCCAGTCATTTGTAGGTTAAAGCCTGGACTGTAAGAACTTGCCTCTCCCGGGGGTCTAGGCAGTGTCCCTGCTGCTCCTCTCTGAGAGTCAAAACTTCAGGCCTGTCATCTCAGCAGAAATACTTTACCTCGGGTGCGGGGAGCATGGACTACTTATTTTTCAGTCCATAGAGCAAAACCCCTCAGGCGTTGTTCAGTTTGGAGTGGGGAGCTCAGCAGCACTGCACAGATTAAAGGCCAAAGTGAAGAGTCAAGAAATAACTAATCTCCCGGTGTCACTTCAAACAAGGGCAGCATACCAGATATGTGTTATGTGTCAATCAACTGGACCTTCAGCTAGCTAATCTATCAAGTCACTTTTCTTCCCTCCAAGTAGCCCCTAAAAGCCTACCAACATATCACCAGACCACAGATGCACTGTTCAAGGGCTGCTTCACAAGGCTATTTACCCAGAGCTACAGGTAGCATTTTGAAATCCATGAATAACCCCATTGAGATGCTGTTTAATGTTTGTGAAACCTGTTTTGAGAGGAACGACACGCCCCACAGAATAGAGTGGCGGGTAGTGGTAAATTTTTTCTCCTGTAGCTTAAAGCTGGAGGGTAAAATTATTGAAACCATCTTCTGTTCTAATTTTCAGCAACTCTTTGCTAGTTTACTTTAACAAGTAATGTTTGATTGAATTCAGGCCTGCTTTTGTTTACAAAGTGAACAAGAGCCAGCAAGTCGTGGCCTGGCTAATTTGCACATCCACTGGCTTGGTCTCCTCCCCTTGAAACAAAAATCTGGAGTTTGTGATTTATTGTTGATTTGGTTAGCTCAAATGATTCTAATGGTTAAAGTTTACCTTCCATCCCATCCTTGAGATTTCCTCCCAATTCTACTGTACAAGACAGAGCTGGCCTCCCATCCACCCCACCCCCAAATAAAAAGAAAGAAGAAAAGATAAAAGAAAAAAAGGCACATCTTACCTCCCAACTAACCAAGATTTCAGATGCCAACAAAAGAGCTGAAGATAAAAATTCACAGATGGAAAAAGACAAACACAAGACTCTATAAACCCACCATTGTAGAGACTAAATTGATGCATCTGGAAGAACACTGTCATGTCAGTACATGGGCACAACAAAGGGGGATTGTAACTGGAGATAGCAGCTGGGTCCCTCTGTCTTCAGCAGTCTCTGTCCTTTGTCAGTTGGATAAACTAGAGGTTCTCAAACCCAACTGAGTACCAGACTCTTCCTGGAGGCCTATCCCTAAAGTTCTCTTCCTTAGACAGTCTGCCTGAGAAGTGCAGAGTTGTAACATGAAGGGCCAGCTTGTTGGGGCTTCTGTCCCGCCCGGTACCCCGCAGCCAGCAAGCCCCAAAGAAAAGCAAACAGAGATCTCCATAAGTTATAAAGCTGATTGGCCCATTAGGTCAGGCTACGTATTAGCTCTTGCAGCTTATATTAACCCATTATTCTTATCTATTTTAGCCACATGACTGGGTACCTTTTTCAGCTGGCAGGTCACATCCTGCTTCCTCAGTGGTCTGTGCAGGACTGGGGGGAATGGGCTTCCTTCTTCCAAGAATACTCCTGTTCTCTTTGCTCCACCTCTACTTCCTGTCTGGTTTTCCCACCTAAACTTCCTGCCTACCCAATCAGTATTTATTTAAAACATGATTGACAGAATACAGACAATTCTCCCTCANATTAGCTCTTGCAGCTTATATTAACCCATTATTCTTATCTATTTTAGCCACATGACTGGGTACCTTTTTCAGCTGGCAGGTCACATCCTGCTTCCTCAGTGGTCTGTGCAGGACTGGGGGGAATGGGCTTCCTTCTTCCAAGAATACTCCTGTTCTCTTTGCTCCACCTCTACTTCCTGTCTGGTTTTCCCACCTAAACTTCCTGCCTACCCAATCAGTATTTATTTAAAACATGATTGACAGAATACAGACAATTCTCCCTCACCACAGAGTAAAATCTATATACACACAAAGTCCCCCCAAGTGACTCTGGAGACCCACATGCCAATAGTAGTCTAGTCTTTAGCCATGTTTCATGTTGTCTTATCTAGTCCCGCACATCTTCTGCTGCCCGAGGCTATGAAGCCTGTACACAGTTCCTTATATGTGAGGTGGTGATGACTTTGCCCCCTTATTGCTTGTGTGCAAAGTCCTCACGCTTCCTGTGGTTGGAACTTGTTCCACATGGTCGTTACAGCCTGCCAAAGGCACTGGACTCTCCCAGATCATCATCTTCATGTCTACTCGCTTCCCATTCTCCTAGCAGCAAGTCAAGGCTCACCCCAGCCTCTTCCACTCCCATGCAGATAATCTTCTACCTCTTTGATCTAGCCCATCCCTGCAGGTTGCATTGCCATCTCTTTTGAAATAAGAAGAGAATGACTCCAATGCTGGAGTATTAAAGGGATGACTATTAGCTTCATCCCCTTAAGAGGAAACTGTGCACATCCTATTATCCCTGATTCTTCAAAGCCCAGCCTAGTAGGTGGCATGTGACAGATATTTAATTATTTGTTCAA
Source organism: Bramus lutescens (assembly GCA_001685075.1). Lineage (NCBI taxonomy): Eukaryota > Metazoa > Chordata > Mammalia > Rodentia > Cricetidae > Bramus > Bramus lutescens. The sequence continues at coordinate 55,154 of LOEQ01002933.1, read as the reverse complement.
AATATAGATGAACATCCAAGTTAACTTAGCTTCTGCAGACTACTTTAATGGCCTATGGCTTTTCAGAGCACGTGTTAAACATATACAATCCCGAGGCCTTGTAGATGGGAAGTTACCTGAGTTATGCTAAAAACCAAGGAAACCGATGTCCTGAAAAGTTGCAATTTTTCCAAGGTCAATGGAGTTGGAAAATTTCAGGTGAGCCAAAAGTCAAGGTTGGTTGATTTGTTGTGGTGTGTGTTTACTTTTATTACTAGTGAATAAAATAATGCAGCCTATACCACAGGACAGGATATCAACAGGGGTGATACCTACAAAACACTTTCTGAAAGAGCCCAAGCATTTAATACACATCAGCTAATGTTGTTCTTTACATAATGTTCTTGTCCACTCCATCCCCAACCCGACACCCTGCCCTACCCCCTCCTGCCCCTAGTCTGACTTAGGTTTTGTCAGTACAACTGGATTTCCTATTATGAGCATTACAATGTAATTCCTGAACTAACTACTCAGCCAGGTCAAATCCCACAGGTGCTGAGTACAGTCCTCCATGAGGCCGCCCGCCCTTTGGACGCCAGCCATAAGCGCTGAGATTCCCAGGCCACCTGCATTTCTGATTAACCAGCTACCAGTCCTGGGACTCCCAAGTCTCCTCCAGGACCAGCAATCCAACTGAGCAACTTGTAGTGCTCAGGAAACACTGCACTTAGAAAGTTAGCTACGTAGCTACGGATCAGGATTCACAACACAGAGGCCTAGTAGCTCTGGGAGATCCCCAAATGCAGGCCATCCATATCCTCAGGACCCTCACTTTCCACTCTCCAGCCAGGAAACTCCCCCGGGGCACAGGGGCCCAGAGTTTGAACTGGGATTTTGTCATACAGGCACAATGGGCTAAGTTAATGGCCATGTAAATAACAGAATCTCTAGGACCCAACCTGTCTCCTCAGGCCAGACCAGCAGCGCATGTTGAAAGAAGCCTCGGTGATTGAGCCGCATGCTTCCAAAGTGATCAGGCCTCATTCTGAGCCATCTCCTAGCATTGATTCAGGACGAAGTTGAAGAAGACCACAAACACAAATATACACCCATAGCACACAAACTCCAAGAATTTCAAGTTTACCTCTTAGGAACAAAGTCTGCCTATTACTTAATAGGCCTCTGTCCTGTCTTTGTCTCCAAGGACTGATGAGTTCCAGGTCAATGCCAGTAGCCTTGTCCCAGCTCTCTGTTTTTGCCTTTTGCTGCACCCATGCTCCTAAGTACCTGTTCTTTTTCTCCCTAGTTAGAATAGAAGAACCATATGGACAAGGATCGGGTGCGTCATGCTCACCCTGTCTTGGCAGGTCCTCACACTGATCACAATTAATAGGCATATTGTACGTCTTCCATCTCATGCATTTATTCATGGTATGTAAGTGATAATTCTAAACCTAAATCTAGCACCAAGATGAGAGTAGTTGCAGCTTCTATGGGTATGAAAAAGCAAAAGGTTAAGAGAAATCTCCTGGTCACTGAAAAAAAATTCAACATAGATTTGAAATGTATTTTATTTCATAGCCTATTTTTTTCTACAACACGGACTTGGAAAAATTGAGGCAAAAGGCATGTAAATAACATCTACATGTTTCATCCAGAAGGTGTTAAAAGCTGTACGGGATGAAGGGAGCTACGGATGGATTCGCTTTTACTCAGCTGTTGGGGTGATCTTTATTTATCCTTACTAAACAATCATGTTCTCAGTAACAGAGCGTTTACTTCAAGTTCATTCTCTCTTAACATATATGTTTATCATAGTTACAGGTGGAATTTGATTCCAACAGCCACAGAAACATCCATCAGCAAGAAAAGAAAATGGGACTTTTTTTGTAAAATAGAATTAACAGTTTTAATGTGCACAACAACCATGCTAATCCAATTGATGAAAACAAGTGCAAAGCAAGCCTTTTTAATCCATGCCTTACTTAACTTCGACTTTCAGAAAACTGTTTGCTTTTCACGACCATTGATGGAATTGAACTGACTGGAAATCCATTTCCTTATTTTCATTGTTGCAAGTTTTGTTCCCAGCTGTTGGAGATTGTAAATTCCACAGTCTGATGTCACAGCCAGAAGTAGTGTGTGTGTGCTCAGAAAGCACATGTCCATAAGGGCAAATAACTACCTTCTATACCATGGCAATAGCTGCGATGGACCCAGAATCTCGTCTTCTGCTAGCCATCCCTCAACTTTTTCTCTGTAACATTCTATACTAATATTTCTACCATGTGTGCCACAGATTCTGACAATGTTCATCACTAAGAAATGCTTATTAAATTATGGTAATTTTTATTCCTGAGAAAAATGTGTCTAACATACATGCTGGCATGCATCTAACAAAATTTCAACATTTCTTTCTTTCGGGTCACTTTTGCACCCACACCTGTTATCCATCATCATTTGCATAGTAGCACCATACTGAGAACCCAGTGTATCAGGGGTTCCTCTGTCATTCTTCAGTCTCTCCTAGGCCATGTGGTTAAAGGCACAGTCCTCCATAGTGTACCCTTTACAACCTGCCACTATCTTGTCTCATGAAGTAGACAATTAACTGTGTTTTAGTTTCAGAAATTGTCTAGGGGAAGAAAAAAATGATTGTATCCCCTAAAGACATTCAAACTTTGTTCTCAGTTTCACTGGACTAAAAAATAATTCAACAATTATTGTGCTAGTACCCAACACACACTAACATGATAGTGCCCCAAATACAGAGTGAATGAGAAGTGTGTGTGCAGATTTGTGACTTGAATCTTTTCACCTTTAACTGCAATGGGATATATCCTTGGCACCTTAGTGCTCATGTTCTCTTGCTAACTCTGCAGCAGTCAGTATGACCACTTGAAAAGACAAGTAATAGCACATCTTCTCTCTTTGAAATCTTCAACAGCCCCCTACTGCACTTGGATTAAAAGTATGCTCACCACAGTAGCACATGTGACCCACATGATCTCACTCTACCTTCTTCACCAACTTCATCCATCGCAAAATGCTTTATTATTATCAGGCACAGCAGCTTTCTGTCTTTCTCTGAATTTCATTTTAGCTCATCTAGTCCAGGGGCTTTATATATGTTGTTGCCTCTTCTAGGAATATTCATCTTGCTTCCCATACTTGTCCCTACAGCCTTTATCAATAACTCTTATGTGTTTATGTAAAAAGATTTTGTTCCCACCAAATAACTAGATGCCATTTTAATTTCACTTTATCTGTTTAAGAAAACATCATCATTATTTTCTTATTACTATGGCAAAACACCATAACCAATGCAACTTAGAAGAGAAAACATTTAATTGGGCTTATGGTTTCAGAGGGCTGGAGTGTATGACAGTAGAAGAAAGGCATGGGAATGGGAGTAGCTGGGAGCTCGCATCTGGATTTGCAAATTGGAGGCAGAGAGAAAGCACACTGGGAATGGTGTCAGTCTTTTGAAACCTCGAAGTCTGCCCCTAATCCGGACTTCCTCCAACAAGGCCACACCTCCTAATCCTTCCCAAATAGTTCTACCAACTGGAGACCAAGTATTCAAGATATGAGTCTATAGGGGCCATTCTCATTCAAACCACAATAAATCTTGTGGTTTGTATGAGTGTCTTTCGAAGCCTCACATGTTAAAAATTTGGTCTCCAACCCATGGAGTTATAGAGAAGTGATGAAACATTTAAAATTAGGGTCTGATGGTAGAAAAGCCAGTCTTCAGGGCTATGTCCATGGAAAACCCTTCCCTAGTCTGTCATCTCTGGCCATTAGCTCAACACCTTTGTTCTTTTTTAAAAATTTTATTTATTTTTAAAAAGCTATCTTTTCTCATTCTTATTTTACATACCAATATCAGTTACCACTGTCCCTCCTCCCATTTCCTCCACCTTCCCCCCCCACCCAGCTACTCCTCAGAGAGGGTAAAGTTTCCCATGGGAAGTCACCAAAGTCTAGCACATTGCTTTGAGGCAGGACCAAGGCCCCTCCCACTATATCTAGGCTGAGCAAGGTATCCCTCCATAGAGAGTGCGTTCAAAAAAGCCAGTACAAGCAGTAGGGTTAAATCCTGGTCTCATTGCCAGTGGCCCCACAGTCTACCCCAGCCATATATTGTCACCCACATTCAGAGGGCCTAATTTGGTCCTATGCTAGTTCCCCAGCTGACAGGTTGGAGTTGGTGAGCTTCCATTAGCTCAGGTAAGCTGTTTCAGTGGGTGTCACCATCACAGTCTTGACTCCTTTGCTCATATTCTCACTCCTCCCTCTCTTTGACTGGACTTTGGGAGATCAGCCCAGGACCACCTTTGTTCTTTACTTTCCACCACGACATTGGCCCAACAGAATCAGCTAATCAAGAATTGGAAACTGTTCCTCTTTAAAAGTTGATTGCCTCGGATATTTTATTATAGGAATGAACACTAACACAAGAAGTGAAATCCTAGAACTTCTAAAATCAGGTCTTACGTTGCCAAACAGCTTTTGTTCTCAGAACCTGGCTACTGTGTAAAATGACCAAGCCATCCTGCTGAAGAAGGTGTCTGTAGGTTATCCTGGAAGACAGAAAAAACCTGCAGAAAAAGATATCATGAGAGGCAGGACCAAGGCATCTTAGCTTATGGCTAGTTTTAAAGACCCAGACATACGTGCGCTGGTTAGGGTTTTGTCAACCTGACATGAGCTAGAGCCATCTGAGAGAAAGGAAACGTCGGCTAAGAAAATGTCCACGTAAAACCAGCTTGGAGGCAAGTCGATGGTTCTTTATTAGATTCTGTCTGTCTGTCTGTCTGTCTGTCTGTCTGTCTGTCTGTCTTAGATGATTGGTGTGTGTGTGTGTGTGTGTGTGTGTGTGTGTGTGTGTGTGTCAGGGGTAGAGGGGCTTCTTTCAATTAGACAATGAGTCTGAGATTCATTACTTCATGTGGATTAATTATCCATTGCTTGCACCTATGAGGAAGTTCTTCTGAGTAGATATCTACCCCCAAAAGTAATTTGAATTGGTTCTAACTTTTGGTGGTTCTGAATAATGCTATTTTAAACATTCCTGCAGACGTTTCTGCTTGAAAACAAATTTTCATTTGGGGTAACTAAAAGTGAGATTGCTGGGACCTATGTGAGATCCATATCTGACTCTTGTCATTTTTGTCCTTTTTATCTTGGTAATTCTAGTAGGCACAGCAGCAGACTTCTGCGCTTCTCATTGTCACTTCCCCAATGACTAACACAGCTTCTCACATGCTTATTTTCCACCTACATGTCCCCTTCTGTGTAGCGCTGGTTCAAGACATTTGCCTATTTTTAGTGAATTATATGTTTTCTTATAGCTGAATTTTCTAGTTCCCCCTGTATTTTGGTTTCAAGCTTTTTGTCGAATATGCCATTTTCTAGCATCCTCTCCGAGTCTGATATTTATCTTTTAACCTTTTTTTGCAATATCCCATGAAGAAGAAACTTACAAGTCTTAATGAAACTGAGTTTGCTTTGTGCCCACATTGGACTGTGCATTTGGTAATATTTAAGAATGCTTTGCTTTCTCCTCTTTGGTTCCAAGAGTTTTATAGCTATATATTACAGGTTTATATTAGGTGAATTTTTAGGCCAGTTATGAGGTATAAGTTGAGGCCTTATGTATATATAAATATTACATTTTTTAAATGTTCAGTTTTCCCTTTTTTATTGCTTAAACACAGGAAAGCGATCACTCTGGAGAATGAATGACCTTCAGGTCTGACCTCACTAAGCTTACCTGTTGGTTCTTGGTCATGTTTTGCGGATTCCTTTGGGTTTAGCCTTATCCATGAGGTGTTGTCTTCTCCCCTTCTTGCCTGAATACCTTCTGTATCTCCCTCTTGCCTTACTTGACTAACTGGAACTTAAACTTAGCAAGTACGTGTGGTGACGATGGATACCCTCAGCTCATAATCTAAATAGAAGAGTCGTCTCTTGCTATCAGGTATATCAAATTGTACACACTGAATGTGTATGTTTTCTATGTATCAAGTGTACTTCAATAAACTGTTTCTGTGTTTGCAGTGCCAGGGGTGAATATACAGGGCCTGCATATGCTAGGCCACTGACTGACCCCCTAAGCGATATCTCCAGCTCCAATAAAAATGTTTAAAGAAAAAATTCCTTTCTCCTTCATTGATCATTGATAATCAAATGGCAAAAAATAGTTAATCTTATTCCTTTATATTGTTCTATATTTTTATGTGCATATACCTAATCTATATTTATAATACAACATATACATACATATATGTGTGTACAAAAGTGTATGTGTATGTATGTGTCTGTGTGTATGTGTTACTCACCTCCTTAAATTTTCCGCATATTCTGTGTAAACTCTTGGAATTTATTCTGCCTGTATTAATGAAATTAACTTTCATTTGTTTGCTTATATAAGTGAGCATCATATTTCATCCTCATCTTCATAATTAACTCCAGTCCCCTTACAAGTGCTGTATGTCTTTTATACCCATTACTTCTGGAATCTTTCTAGTCACTGATCTCAAGCTCCATCTTGCCAGCAGCTCTCTGATGTGACCTATTCGTTAAATCTGGCTTTGGGTTTCGGAGGGGTTTTGTTGTTGCTTTGTTTGTTTGTTTGTTTTAACCTATTTTCCTTGGACTAGATCCATCCTTTACTTCTAGGATCTATCGCAGATCTCATTTCAAAATTTTATTCCAATTTCCTTCTAAATGGAGCTTTTAAGGTACAGAGAGACCACACCCATTCCATTTATCAGTCTCTGCTGGTAGAATTTCCATCTGCACACAATTCCTGCTTGCCTGGGAAGGAAGCTCTGCCACCTAGCTTGTTACAGACATCATATGAAACCCAACAGCATGGAACTATTATGGAATAATTCATGTGGTCCTGCTGACTTTATTGATTACATTACAGTTTAATCCAGTGTACAAACCCTTTGATTTTAAGCACTGTAGGATCTAGATTTTTCTCCCCTTCTATGAGATTACATGACCAACATTTAACTCCTCATTGGTATTAGGCTAGCATCAGTTACCTACTGGAATATTTTAGAGAAAGACTGATAACTCTTAGCTGAAGAGGCCAAGCTTACAGTAAGGTTTGTTCTATTTTCTTGTTGTTAGCGACTTGTATGAATTCTTGATTCTATTTTTTGTAAGTTGTTTTAGCTGTATCCTTCCCTTTTTGTGAAGAAGCTATTGACTTCCTTTTGATGTATATTTAAATTGTTCCTAATTTACTATAAACATTAATTTTAAGAAAAAAGTTTGTTTAACAGTTCCTATTTTTCTCTTGAATGTTCATGTTTATGTTCTGAATTTTTACAATAATTAGATATTATTTAAACTTTTAGTGAATTAAAGAAGTTTTTTAAATGAATTAAGACAGGGCTTGCCTCATGGAAGAGCAGTGAATAGCAAATACATAAGTACTGTGCAGGAGAAGGCCCTGGCCTTTGCTGGTTACTCAGTAGACATTACTTTACATTGTGGGTTCTGCTTGTTTTGCCTGGTTCTAGGGACCACGCAACTCCTAACATCCTGCTTCTTTGAGACTCCACTTTCTGGATATTTTACATGCACCTCACACTTAAGGCTCAACTCCACTGCTTTCCTCCATCCCCACCCTACTTCCCTCCTCTTGAGTTTCAGAATTCTGTCCATAGCTCTATGAATTTGCTACAGAGAGCTTGAATCTTAAAGATACCTTCGATTTTTTTTCTGCTTTGTCTCCCAAACCAGACAATTCCCAAATCCTTTCTATTTTATTTCTGCTAGATTTCTTGATTCTTCCAGGACTTTTCTTACCTATCCACCATACACTTATTGGGGAGTTTCTTTCTGGGCACGGAGACTGATGCCTTGGAGCTGGCCTGATGCAATGGTCTCTTGGCTGTCTTTGAGTTCCAGTGTCTGCCATAGACACACCACATTTCACACTGAGTTTCCTGAAGAACATGTCTGATGCTGCTTCTTCTCAGAAGTTTTCTTCAACTAGCAATCTACACCAGTGAAGGAAGGACTCCCACTCACCAGTCCCAATCTACCAAGTGAATTGGCTTTCATAACCTTTGGAGAGAGTTCACCCTCATTGTCTGCTAAACTGACTTCAGAACCACCTAGGAGACAAATCTCTGGACTGTCTGTGAGGGCATTTCTAGCAGGCAGGAGGGAGGACCTACCCTGAATGCAGGCAGCACCTTTCTATGGGCTGAGGTCCCATAGAAAATAAGAAAGGAGAAATCAAACTGGATGTCAGTATCTCTCTCTTCCTGCTTCTTAACTGCATGCTCTGGTCAGCTACCTCATGCTTCTTCAGCCTTTCTCTCCCTGCCATGATGGACCACGCCCTCAGAATGGGAGCCAGAAGAGCCCTTCCTTCCCTTAGTAGCTTCTGTCCAGTATTTTGACACAGAAATGAGAAAAATAACTAAGGCACCGTTCCTTGCTCTTAGCCCTCAGAATAATATGTTCTACCAGGGGCATTCTAACTGAAAGTCTATGGTGGTGTTCTTTCTGTGTTTAAGCATGAGCTATGCAGTGGTGTCTTCAATAAGCCTCTATCTGGGCCTCTAGAAAGTCTTGTTGGCTTTTAACAAGCTTTATACTGAATATCTGGGACTGACAAGTGGCATATTTCCTTACAGGTGAAATTCACTCACAGACACGCAAGCACGCACACACACCATACATACATACCTTCATGAAATACTTCAGAAATTCAGCAATATTAATTCTATATTTTGAATTTAGTAGATAGCAGAGGAATGTTTTTACATTTTCCTTTATATGGGACACATTTGCAACTTGAGAACAAGAGTCAGTGTTAGTTTTCAGACAAAATCCATTTAATTAATCATACTATTTGAACAGCTGGGGAGGCCATATATTTATGTTAGAGCTTAACATTCTTGTGAAAAATTGTCAAGTATGAATCAAAATAATATTATTTCACTTTTTAATGATACACTATTTATCTTTAGATTTTCTTCACATCTAACTTTATAAATCAATAGTTCCAGCCTTTGAGAGGTACTGGTACCTGTGCTTAAAGCATTTTCAAGCACTATCACATGCAGTGTGTGTGTGTGTGTGTGTGTGGAGGGGTGCTTTTAATCTTCTTACCACAGGGACTCATTTGGAAAGTGTGAGGTTTTCCAATTTTGTTTCTAATTTGGGCTGGTGATAGAGAAGAAATAACTCAGCAGTTCCCAGCAGAAAGATGAGTCTTTCTCAAAAAAAATGAAACAAAGTAAAACTTTTAAAGCCTGTCTGTTCTATTTAAGTCAGTAGTGAAAACTCTATACAGACAAATACAAGACAACAATAAAATTGAATTATTATGTTAAATCACCTAAACCCACATTTTTAATGAGAATGTTCATTAAAATGGGACAGACCATAGAGAAAACAAATAGGAATGCTCTGTAACACCAGTTGAACACTAAATTCTGCTTCTTTTCCTGGAATGATGGACAGCAAAAGGAGAACGTGAGGTTCTTCCGTAAATAATATTGGAAACTCCAAGGATGGGAGCAATTGTTTCTGTGGTCGTCACTTATGAATACCAACAACAGCCACTGTAAACTGGGTCTCCAAGGGCTTCACTGGATCTGCAGAGGCAACAGGAATGATGGGTAATCAGGATGTGGCACCATAAGGTTTAGTTTTCCATTTTGTTGCACATCACTGAAGAGCAAAATTGTTATGTTTGGCAACGTGCATGGCTGAGGTCACAGGACTGTGTTTCTGACTAAAGCTGTGCAAATGCTCTCTCTCTATCAGGAGGACAAGGCATGAGAGTAGCCATTGAGAAAGACCTGAAGGCTTTTTGAGGGCTTGAGATTCAGAAGAGTTGTATAATCAAGGTCAAGAAGACCTATGCTCCCCACGGATAGCTCAGATGTCTTTGCTTATCTGTGTTACCTTTGTTTTCAACATCTAAAACTTCATCCATGCAGGAAGACAGGGAGCACGTGCTTGTCAATAATAGATCAAGGGACAAGAATATGTCCCCTGACATGAACATGTCCACACAGAGATGCTCTCAACTGACAATTTGCCAATGCAGGGTAAGATAATCACTGTGAGCCTCTGGGGCCCTCCAAGAGAAAACTAGCACAGACAACATGGGCTTCAGAATTCAAAACCTTGACCTGATCCATGGAGTCTTGGATACCCATCAAGTGAACACACCCACTCAAACATCACTGATATGTATCGGCCATTTATCATAAAGCCAGTTATTAAGCACTAAGTCATGTGGGCAGGCAAGATCACCCCTGTGTCTGTCCTCTGAACTCTCACAATGGGAGAGAAAGACAGTTAAATAAAACATAAGCAAGTATAGAGTTAAAACTGGTATAAAGAAAGCAGCAGTAAGAGAGCTTATCCTAACTGGATGTGACATAGTCAGGGACGGAGGCTTTCCTGAGGAGGCAGGGCCTGGCTGGGTCTTCCTTAGGACCATGAAGAGGGGTTTCCCATGGTAGAGGTGGGAGCATGTGAGTTAGATGCAGTGGGAAGCGCCCCTTGGGCCAGGAAAAGGAAGCATAGAGGTCAGGGAGAGAGGAAAGGCCTGACAGGGAGAAGGGCTCAGATCCAGCACAATTTGAAGTCCTCACTAATGAGTTTCATTTTAGGTAAAAAGTAGGAGGCACACATATTTTGAGATAATTACTCAGAAGTGCCATGCTCAGTCTGGAGAAAGCCAAGATGGGCCCACATCATCTGGAATCCGACATGATTGTCTATACACAGATACACCCACCTTTTCATTGTACATTAATTGTTGGGGACAGCAATATTAAGAGATGGCATCTTGAATGGGGGCCAAACCACCACTTGGTTAAAACAGGAGAGTTTTGACTAGCTCTGTTAATAAATATTGAACCCAATATCCTTTGCCTGGCATTCATTCTTTCACATAAATTCAATATGCTAATGCATCTGTAACAAATTAAGTGTCTCTTAAAAGTCCCTTGAAAGTCTCCAAATCTTTGAAAATTTAGAGTGCCTATGGAAAACAAATAAGCAAAACCCTTGACCTTTTCTCTATTCATAAGTAAGATCAATGGAATATGCCAGAAACCCAGAAACCCTTCTATTCTCAGAATTTTTAAAAGGAATTTCCTTTTATGAATCCAAAGCAAAATTGGAGGTCTCTTTCAAAAAATTAGCTTGTTTGGTTAGGTTTTGATAATGAAGTCAATAGAATACTAATACATACCAGTTGTAATGTAGGATAGCCCAGTCTCTAAACTCACACTGATATTTGACATGTGTGGCCTAGACAAGCCTTGGGATCTTAGAGTAGCAATTTAAGTTGTTTATTCTTACATAATGGCAAAGCAGGGACAGAAGGAGTTTCTATGTCCCATTAGTCAATGTCACATACCCTTTCTGCCTTCCAGTAACTGTTTCCTGTAATAACCCATTAAACAGATCTGTAACAATCAATAAAATACTTAAGGCTATGCATGAAATCCAAATAGAATTTTGGAATAGAGAGATAAGGATATGTCATTTTGAAAAGGCATTTTTAAATTGCAAAATTCATTTAATCTTATTTTGGAAAAAATATTTGAAGGAAAGAATGGGGTGGGAAATACTACCAAAACAAGTTAGCAATCTCTGAGGTTTTCAATTAAGTTGCCAATTTTAAGGTTATTATGCTACTCCCTGAATCAAAGGGATTAACAATTTTCCTCTTAGCAATTAGAAAGGTAGAATGGTACCATGGAAGCACACAGAGAAAGACTGTATGAAAAGTTAGAATCAACTAAATCTCCGCCAAGGACCACCCAAGAGGAGCTAAATGAGAGGTTACTTTCAAGTGGGGCTGGGATCAAAGACTGAAGGAGATTAGAACCAATAGGAGCTTAAAGGGAAACATCTGGCCTCTCGCAGCAATCACCAATGGAGAAGTGGATCTTCCGTGAAGAGGGAACAGCCCATCTGACCACAGACCCTACCATGGGCCATGAAATGCCAGCTCCACCAGGAAGATCCCTTTGCCTTTCAGCAGAAAATGCACACAAACGTTCAGAAAACTCAGTTGAGTGTGTACAGCAGCTCAGAGAGAGAGGGAGCGAGAGAGAGAGAGAGGAAGGTGGAGAAGGAGAGAGGGGTTTATTAGTGCATATGTGTTCAAGTGGGTGTGTATGTATGTTTATACGAGAGCACTTAACTTACAACCACATGCATGTGGAGATCAGAGGTCAATGATCTCTCCATCTTATTTTTGGGACAGAAGCTCTCGATGAACCCAGAGCTCATGGATCTGGCTGGCTGGCGTGGCTGGCTTGTCTCTGCCTCTCCACTGCTAGGATTACAAACATGCATCCAGTTTTTCCACAAGTGTTAGGGATGTGCAGGTCCTCCGGCTTGCCTGGCAAGCCCTTGACTGACTGAGCCCTCTCCCCATGCCCAGCATTTGGCTTCCAAACCCTTTCTTCCCCCAGTTAGAGCACACGGAGTATCTTTCCTTCATAGTCTTGGATCCAATAAAACCCATGTCTGCTAAGGAAGAAATGAAATGTCCTGAAGACAATGTATAATTTTCAGGATATATGACAGGAGGAGGAAGTTCCAGTGTTTTCTTAATTAAAATAAAAAGTTTTTGATAAAAAAGACCACTTTATTTGAGAATGTTCTAGCTTCCTAATCTGGGTCTTTTGGAGCTAATGGTCATGTGGTTCCTACACAAATCCTTCTACCTTATTTCATTTCTTCTGAGTGCCTGAATAAGTAACCACCAAAGAATATCAGAATGGGCTCAAACTCGCATTTTCAGGCATGCCAGCTCTATCTGCTGTCCCTTCCCCTCACATCTCCTTAGAAATCCAGAGAGGAATGTCCTCAAGTTCCCGAACAAGTGGGTTTACCTGCCTCTGTCTAACAAGAAGTCACCTAGGATCAGAGCTCCTGGGCGCTTTGTCATGGGTGAGGCTGGCAATGAGCTGTTTCCTTACTCAGGCCACAAGTGAAAAGAGAGTTTGTAGCTCTGAGCTCCTTTTGCCACATGGCATTTTTACTGATGACCCTCAAGGAGCGAGACTCGTAGACAGTGGCACCTGGAGTGGAGCTTTCAGTTCACCATGTACAAGAAACCAAGAATAAAAGAGGAAGAAACACAAACCGTTGGCTTACCTCTAAGGCAGCGGTTCTCAACCCGTGGGTCATGACCCCTTAGGGAATCAAACGTCCCTTTTACAGGGGTCGCATATCATATATCCTGAATATCAGATGACATGATTCATAACAGTAGTAAAACTATATTTATGAAATAGCTATGAAAATAATTTTATGATGTAGGAGGGTCATCTGTCTATGTGTTACTTTCATTGGTTAATAA